>MCFE01000425.1:0-77574 GCA_002104905.1 Basidiobolus meristosporus CBS 931.73 | reverse complement strand
TCTAATTCACTCAGATCTGTGTGGACCTATGCAAAATTTATCCTTAGGCGGATGAAGTATTTAATCACTTTTATTGATGATTATACAAGATACACATGGGTCTACTTCATGGAGAGAAAGGAAGAAGCTCTGTCTAAGCTCAGGGAGTTTAAAGCCATGGTGGAGAGAGAAACTGGTGAAAAAATCAAGAAAATACGCTCTGACAATGGTGGAGAATATACCTCAAAACTCTTCATCCACTTCTGCAAAATTCATGGGATAAAGCAAGAGACTACTGTACCATACTCCCCACAGCAAAATGGAGTAGCAGAACAAGCTAACAGATCAATAATTGATATGGCAAGATCTATGATCCATGATCAAAAATTATCCTATGATTTTTGGGCGGAATCAGTTGCCACTGCTGTATATCTTAAAAATAGGAGTTATAACAGAATACTTCGTGATTCTACTCCATTTGAAGCATGGTATGGATACAGACCAAGTGCAGAACATCTAAGAATATTTGGGTGTACAGCATATGCCAAAAAACTGGCCGGAAATCAGTCAAAATTTGAGCCAAAAAGTGTAAAATGCATATTTTTGGGCTACTGCAATGAGAGTAAGGCATACAGACTCTACAATACCAAAGCAAAGAAGCTTATCAAGTCCAGGGATGTGTTGTTTGATGAAAATTCAAAATTTTCACAAAAAATGACATCAGATGATGACAAAAATTTGATCTCAAGTCCACCAATTGTCAGGATTGAATCAGAGCAAAACAATGAAAATTTTTTCACTCCAGAGGACTCTACAACCGTGGTTCAGCCAGAATCAGTGCCCAGGAATATCCCAGAAGTGATCATTCCAGTATCAAATGCCCGGAGATCAAATCGGACAAGAAATAGCCCAAATTACTATATTAATGAGGGTACAAACTTAGCCTATGCCTATTCAGTCCATATTGATGAACCCCAGACTGTAAAAGAGGCCCTAAATAGCCCTCAGACAAAGTTTTGGAGATCTGCAATGACTGAGGAATATCAGGCCCTGATGGAAAATCAAACTTGGGACTTAGTCAAATTACCAATCAACCAAAAATCAATTGGATGCAGATGGGTCTTCAAGACAAAGTACAAGGCTGATGGTACAATTGAAAGATACAAAGCAAGACTTGTAGCCAAAGGATACTCTCAAACAAAAGGACTTGACTATACTGAGACCTTTGCACCGGTAGCCAAGTTTAATTCCATCAGATTAATATTGGCTATTGCAGCCAAATATAAGTTTTTTATTCATCAAATGGATGTAAAAACTGCATTTTTGAATGGAGAACTTGATGAGGACGTGTATATGGACCAGCCTGATGGGTTTGTTGACCAAGATAACCCCCATTTGGTCTGCAAGCTTAAAAAGTCACTATATGGTCTCAAACAATCCCGAGAGCATGGAATTGCAAGATAGATTCTTATTTGGAATCTTTGAGTTTCAAAAGGAGTAATGCTGACTATAGTATATACTATAAGCCAGATAGAGCAAATCCAGTTCTATTAGCTCTATATGTGGATGATCTTATTATAGCCACCAATAACCTAGAAACATTGGAAGAGACTAAATCCAGCCTATCTAAGGAGTTCAAGATGTCCAATCTAGGAGAACTCAGTTACTACTTAGGGATTAAGTTCTCCATAGACAGAAGTACCCAGACTATTACCCTAAGCCAATCCAAGTATATTCAAGATATACTAAAGAAGTACAAAATGGAAGACTGTAAACTGGCAGCTACCCCAATGGAGACAAACCTTAACTTGGTCAAAACTCAACCAAATCAAGAGAGCTTGGTGCCATCTGAAAGCCCTGACTTTCCTTATCAATCTATGGTCGGCAGTCTGATGTATATCATGCTTGGAACACGTCCAGATATCTCATATTCAGTGGGAGTTGTCAGCCAACATAATCAGAATTATGGATCTGATCATATTGCAGCAGTTAAGCGGATTTTTAGATACCTAAAAGGAACTGCTGATATCTGCTTAAGATACACTTATAAGGATTCAGAACAGGATCTTGTGGGATACTCTGATGCTGATTGGGGACAAAATTTAGAAGACAGAAGATCCACCACAGGATACACCTTTCTTTACTGTAAAGGAGCAATTTCATGGAATTCAAGAAAGCAACCAACCATAGCACTTTCTACTACAGAGGCAGAATATATGGCAGCCTGTGAGGCTACAAAAGAAGCAATGTGGTTAAGAAAGCTGTTTACAGATTTAGGCCTATGTCAAAAAACGCCTATTACTTTATTTCAAGATAATCAAGGATGTATACAATTAGGTAGAAATCCAACTTTTCATGCTAGAACCAAGCACATAGATATTAGACATCATTTCATACGTGAAGCTATAGAGAGTAACTTAGTTAGATTAGTTTACTGTCCTACAGATGAAATGATTGCAGACATATTTACCAAACCATTAGCTAGAGACAAGTTTGGATATCTTAGGTCAAAATTAGGACTAGTCAGTATGAACATTTAGCTGAGTGGGAGTGTTGTAAAAAATTTGTATTTCCACCTAAATATTCACCTAACTTAGTCACTTAGATCATTACCTTCAAATCCTAGAAAATACTGACCAAATTCCTTGTCAGGATTTACTTAGAATATTTTCACCAAAATACCAGATACCCAAAACATGAAAATTCTCAAAGTTGTCCAAACAGCCCCAAACTTTGCACACATGTTCTTGGGACCTTCCTTAACCTATTCTACGTGTTTGTAATGCCAAGACCAGGTAAAAGTATAAATACCACTTTTACATTCAATAAATCATTAAGTGAAAACCACATAATCTACTTGTTCTCCCAATCACTTCCAATATCTCCAAGACTCTTACAACATATTCAACACCACTTTGTAAGGGAAGCTGTAGAAAACAACTTGGTAAAGTTAATTTACTGTCCAACTGACAAGATGGTGGCAGATATATTCACAAAACCACTATCTAGACCACAATTTGACATTCTTAGAGAGAAATTAGGACAAAGAAACTAGTTAGATGAGGGGGAACGCTGCAATATTGGACTATTTAGTATCATTCAGCAGCTAAAAACTTACTTAAGAATTCTAAACTAGTCTCCATCACTGTAGGAGTTATTTGCAGCTCCAAATTTGCTAGTTTCTTCACAACTATGATCCTATGGCTTTTCCCCTATAGTGAAGATCAAATGAACACTTTTTACCAAATATTATGTACTAACCCTGAAACTGCTGCAGAATGCTCCTGAATGTTGACAAACCCTCCTTACTTGGTGTTACGGCTGTATTAGTTCTACAAAGGTGTAAACACTGATCCTCTTTATGAATAAACAGCTGCTCAACTATTATCAATATATCTTGATGAGTCCCTTATATCTATATCACTTCTTAAATTGCAACAGACCATTCATCAGTGTCTACTATACCAACATTCTATTGCCAGCCAGTTGGTACATCAATATTGTCACCTGGCTGTCTTTGTCATTGTGGCAAACTGAGTCAGGCAGGTTTGTGAGGCCTTTAGGCACACCTCAGCCTCTTGAATATGGTACTTGGAGTGATTAAAACAGAACAGTATAAACAAGGTTTTCTGAACCTTTTGATTTAATGTCTGTCTCAGCACATTCAAGATAGTATCCCAGCAAAGTTGAGAATTTAAGAGTTCTGCTCTAGTTTTTACCCAAGCCTGGCATATCTAGCACTCTCAAGAACACCAGACCTAGCCTGCATAACGAGCCAAGTCTGTTGCCTTTATAGGTAAACTCAGCTATATATAAGACCTACATTAAAGCAGAACCACTGCTTATATTTCTGTCACTCTGTGACAATTTTGAGTTTCTGCATTTAGTTGTCACTTGAGTTTGGTTAAGCCATTTAAGAGATTGATTACACTTTTCTCTTGGACACAGAATCTTCTTGATTGAATTCCATTATATTCAACTGCTTTACAGGATGTTCTTTGTAGCAAACACCCCAAATCTTTCCATGTAGGAAGAAGTACAAGGAAATCAAGATTAACTGACTGAACAGCTCAAAAAATCATGCATTAAAGAAACACCTTGATGCTGGAGCACTCAAAGCTTGCCAGAACAAGATCTGACAATTATGGTAGAGATGAGCTCCTTAAAATTATATCTGGTTACCAAGATGAAACTGGAATTACAAAAGAAGCTCTGGAGAATGTTGCCATTGTAATAAACAGCATTGAAAATTTGCCAAGCATTGCTTTGCATCAGTAACCAGGAAGCCATGCATTTGGATCCTCCAGATCTACATCTTCCTCTAGGCCAGCCATGGTGGTTGTCACAAGTTCCTAGCCTCTTTATGCTGAAGGATCCGATTCCATAAAGAATCTTACTGAGTTTCTCAACAAGTTTAGTCATATCTTGGCTGCGCACAAGCTAGACCCTGAAACCAGTTGGACTAGACTTCTGCCACTCTGTTTCACCATGAAAGATGCTGACTGAGTTGAAGAGAGCATTTCTTCCAATAGTGTGTAGAAAATTGCCCAAACCCTCTTTGGCAGCTATTTTCAAGATCCCCATGAGAAAGAGCACCTGTACTGCAACTTATAGAAAACTATATGCAGAAAGGTGGATCTGTGCAACAAATAAGTGATATATTCCAGAGACTAATGAGATTACCTGGAGTTATCAATGATAATCTGTTGCTTACTTCTCATCTTCTTTCAAACTTCTCACACCAGCTATTGAGCATTGTTGCTATTGTTAGAGCATGCAACCTTATATCCACTTATGACAAGATCTCACAGATATGTAAACTTGCAATCCCCATGACTGCAGCTGTTAGCCAGGCTTCAGTTAATTCTACTCAAGATCCAGTAGCAATCAGAAAAGAAAACAGTCATGAGACTAAGAAGAAGTCAGCTCTACTAAGCATTGTGAGCTTAATGGAAGATGCTATTATCTTACTAGTGAATGCAAAGGCATTACCAGGCAGTCAAACATTTCAAGAAACACCTCAGAAAAGCAACAAGGCATCATAACTGAAAATCCATATGCTGATGACAAATTCTTTAAATGTTGAAAGACAGGATATAGATCACCTGCCTATGCTGAGGGGAAATCTGCACCATTGGCAAAAATACTCAGTTCCTGGATGATCACTTAGACAATGATATAACAGGGTACAAGGAAGCATATGAAGAACTTACAGCTCAAGATTATCACAACCTCTGTGAATATCTGGCTATAATTGCAACTGCTGACAAAAAGGAGCAACTTATAATGCAGCTAAAAGCCATAAAGGTGCCACTCCAACTCAATGTCCAATCATATGCAGCACCACTGGATACTGGATCACCCAACTCAATTGTATAGCCCAATGTAGTCAAAGAATTCAAACTGGAAATAGAAAAGTAACCAGGAGAAATCATACTTGCAGCTAAGGACCTCTCAGCCCCAAGAATTAGTATCACAAACCCAAACAGCCTACATTGTGGTTCAGTAGCTATAATTCATCAAATGGAAGTTATTGATATTCCAGATGGACCTCAAGTATTCATTAGTCTAGACACCTTCACCAAACTTGGTTTCACATAGGCAGAATCCCAGTTTACAATCCCAGAATCACTAAGTCCCAGCCACCTGTAATGGATCAGATTCAAGTAATTGTCTCACCCTAACCAGAAGAAGAGGAATCAGCCCCAACTTTTCAAACATATTCTCAATTAGTCAAATAGGATATTCAGCTGACCATAGAAAGAAACTAAGCCATTCCAAGACACAGTTTCTGCACTATTCTAGAATCCATTGTTATGCTAGAAACCCCACCTGGTGCATCCACATGGAGGAGAAAATACCTAATTCAACATTCAAGTCAACACTTGGTTGATAGATAATCCAAAAGTGGGCTGACAATGGAGTTATCACTCAAGCTCCTGTCAATATATAATCACCAGCTCTTTGATGCTAACACCTGAGAAAGATGCTGATGGAAATCTAACTCTGAAGAGACCCTGTTGGACTGCTAGACCTCTGAGCAAACTTCTCCAAGATAATAAATTTATGATTCCAAGAATCCAGGATATCTTTTTTGCACTCTCAGGAGCCAAAGTATTCTTTAAGCTGGACCTGAAAGATGCATATCACTGATTCCAGATTCATCCAGATCATCAGCACAAAACTGCCATTATTGCAAATAATATGCAATAGATGTTAATGTAAGCTCCCTTTGGCTTAAAACACTTACCGGCAAGATCCAGAGAGCTATGATAATAATAATCAGGAATGAACCACATGCATTGGGACTTGTTGTTGATGCTATTGTATTTTTCACAAACCATGATGAGCATGAAACTTAGGACACCAATGAAATTAACAGATTGACAGCTGCTGAACTAGTTCTCAATGATGGAAAGTGAAGCCTTGTATGCCTCAAAATCAATCCACCTGGATTCTTAGTCACACCAGCTGGCCACCAACTAGACCCTTTATGCAGGTCACTATTCCTGAATGGCCAAAACCCACTGGTGCTAAGCAACTTTAAGATTGTCTTGGAGTATTCAAATATTTCAGGCAACACATACCACAAATGTCCCTATTGAGTGCCCCTTTGGATTTATTACATCATAGTCCCAATCTTTCCTCAGCCTGGAGTATGGCTTGTGACCAAGCATGTGAGTCACTCTGCCAATTGCTCCCCTAGCACCTACCATATCCTATGTTGACTTTACTAAAACCTTTGTTGTTGCTACATATGCTTCTAATGTTAGGTCAGGGAGTGTCCTATACCGGAATGAAGACCAATACCCACCTCACTGGATCTCTTTTCAAGCCAGATGCCTTCAACCTGCTGAGCAAAACTACTTTGCCACTAAGAAGAAATTACCTGCCATTGTCTTTGTCCTGAAAAATCTTCACCAGTATCTATGGGGTAACCCTTTCACCTTGTACACTGACCACCAAGCCCTTATCTATATCCACACTCAAAAGACCCTGACTCCAATGCTTACAAATTGGCTTCATGCTCTGCTCAATTCCAAATATATAGTTACTTATTGCCAAAGAATTCTGAGCATCATGCCTGACCATCTTTCAAGACTTTTCTCAAACTCTCCCTAGGAGGGACATGTGACTGCTACATAGTCAGTAGGCTCACTACAGCTTCCTTAACTGAATTCCGCAACTTGTAGAATCCCATAAGCCAATGAAAGGAATACGTTCTATCTTCACCACATCTTTGTAATTGGGGATGTCTGCACATACTTTTCTTCCTCAAAGCCATCCCAGACAAGTATGCTGCTAATATTGCACCAGCACTATTCAAGCTGTTTTGCTTTTTTGGATTCCATAAGGTCATTCAATCAGATAACAGAGCCCAGTATGTGAATCACATGATCAAAGACCATGACCAGAATAGAGCCATTGATAACTGTCAGATCTTGCCGTATCATCCTAAAGTTAATGGACTTGCTGAAAGTCAGGTTGAGACCTCAGTGAACATAATCAGAAATCTATCAAAGGTATCCAGCAGAATTAGGACAATTACAGTTCTGCTGTACAGTATGCCATTAGCACCAAAATTGCTGCACTGTATGCATCAACACTATTTTCTTTAATGTTTGGTAGAAAATTCTGCCACTTTGGAGACTACCAGAATACAGAGTTAGCAAAGTTCAAGACAGATAAGCTGAAGAACCAGCTTGAGTGCCTTACTAGCATTACCTACTTTGACTTCAGTACCAGGAGTAGAGCCTCACAGCAAAAGCTAACTTCAACATATGCCTCAAGACACAGAAATAGCTGCTTTCAAGATTGGACATATGTCATGACACTAGATGCAATCAAACAATCTAAACTTGACCCCAAATTTTAAGGGCCATTTAAAGCTGTTGGATGCACTTCTTATGATCTGTGCTTAAATGTGTAAGTTAGATCAGTTTTTAGTCAAATCAATCAGTTATATGTTTAGCTTATCAGTGTATTGGTTTTATGTATCAAATCAGTAGCATTAGTCAGCAAATAAATCAGCAGATCCTTATCAGAGAAAAATGGATATATTATGTATGATCTTATTGGGTGATGATGGTGCAATCAAGTGAGTCATCAGCCGCAGCCTACATTAGGAAATACAAATAGTCAGCAATTGATCTGGCAAATGTATATAAGGAGCTGCTGGAACCTCAAAAAAGATCAGTTCAAGTTTTAGTGAATACAATACTAGCTAAACTCCCTGTTCCTCTACAACTCTTAAACCAAGACTTGCAACATTGGTAGCAGCAATAACCAGAAACATCCCTCCTGAAGAAAGAAGAAGCCTCCCTCATGATGACCAAAAAATTGAGAATGGAAGAATGCTATGCAACAAATCCTGGCCCAGCAGCAACAGTTACTCCAGATCCTTAGCCAGCAGCAACAAGGAGCAACAATCATGGCTCAAAGCCAGCAAAACCTTGTAAAGAGCAACTTTAGTGTGAAGGTCAACCAGTACTATGGTAGGGTCAATTAGAACCTGAGAACTTGGCTCTTTCAGATTGAAGAAGCTTTCAAGGCTAAGGGAATTGCTCCAGAAAGCAAATTGCATTATGCAGCCTCTTACCTGGCAGATGCAGCTTTACAGTGGTAGCACAACAAGATCAGGTCAGTTATCATAATGGGATGCTCTACAATCTCTACCTGGGATGAGTTTGTGTTGGAAATTCAGGATGCGTTTGAGCCCCCACACCAACAGACACTTCTAAGAAGAAAGTTGAAGACACTCAGACAGAAAGGAATGGACCAAGAGTACATCTATGAATATAGATGTCAACTTGGGCAAATTGAAAGAATGGACCCTCTGGATCAAGTTGAATACGTTTTTGATGGGCTGAAAGAAAGAACTTGTAAGGAAGTGATTTTTGAAGATCTTAGACTATTGAAGAAGCCATCTAGATTGCCATTGACTATGAGTCAGCTATATTTGGAGTTGGGAAGCCCACAATGACTAATCAGAGAGGCCACAATCACTATTAAAGAAGACAATCAGAAGCAGTGCCAATAGAAATAGATGCATTACAAAAGAATCCTACCTCAGAAGAATGTAAGAAGAAAGGACTTTGCTTAAATTGCCACCAGCAGGGACATATTGCAAAGTACTGCCCTCAGAGAAGAAATGGATACTAGCCATCAAGAACCTTTAACCATATTGACACCCTGGAGCATAGTAACATGGAGGATGAACTTGAAGAAGACTCAGAACTCACCTTCCATATGACAGAAGAATACCTATCCCAGATGGCCTCAACCTCAGGAAAGCTATTATACTTGAATGGTGTAATCAATGGAGTACCTGCCAAGACCATGATTGACTCAGGAGCATTGCATGAGTATATGTCTGAGCAATTTGCTTTGGAAGCTGTAATCAACTAGGTACCCACCAAATCAACCTCAGGCTCAACAGCCAATGGGAGCTCTCACATAATCAACCATATTACTCAGCCAGTAAAGATGAAGATCAATGACTATAAAGAAAATCTACAGGCCTATATATTTGTGAACTGCAAGTTTGACCTTGTACTTGGGAAAACCTAGCTATTTTGTTGTAATCCATCAATCAACTGGTGAACCGATGTTACTCAGATCCAGAAGGACAACAATACCTTTGAGCTATTACCTGCCAGACTGGATGTTAACTTGGTCAAATCTGGTGTGTGTAAACATGTGAACTCAGCAAGGCACAGTTTTGTTGAGCACTAAGAAAAGGAACCTAGATGTTCCTCATGGCAGTATTACAGGAGGATACCTCTACTCCAGTAACCCAGAAGGTCCAGACTCTTTTGAAGGAATATTCAGATGTATTTCCAGATAAGCTTGTTAGCCTACCACCAGTCAGAGATGCAGATCATGCCATTGAAACAGAAGATAGCCCCCCAGTGAGTAAGACACCTTACAGAATGAGTCCATTGGAGTTGGAAGAGATGAAGAGACAAGTAGATCAGTTACGGAGCAAGGATACATCAGACCCAGCAAGTCACCTTGGGGAGCACCAGTACTTTTTATGAAGATGGATGGAGCACTTTGGATGTGTATTGACTACAGAGCCCTCAACTCAGTTACCATGAAGAATACATACCCCATACCTTGGATTGATGAGCTTTTGCACCAACTCAATGGAACCCCTATTGTCAGCAAGATTGACCTCATGTCAGGATACAACAAGATTAGGGTGAAGCCGGAAGACATCCCTAAGACAGCATTCAGGACAAGATATGGACATTACAAGTACTTAGTCACAAGTTTTGGCCTCACCAGTGCCCCTGCAACATTCATGACCATGATACAGACTGTCTTTCAGGAGTACTTAGACAAGTTTGTAATAATCTACCCAGATGATATATTGATATACAGCAAGACAGAAGAGGATCACTTGGTACACATTGAAAAGGTCTTGAAGAAGCTAAGAGAGATCAAGCTTTATGGCAAGCTACCCAGGTGTGAATTTTTCAACAAATACATTGAACATCTGGGGCACATAGTGACTGGCACAGGAGTCATCTTCAACCCTGAGAATGTTGAAGTTATCAAGAATCTGAAGCAGCCCCATAGCATAGCAGAGCTCAGATCATTCCTTGGAATTGCTTCCTATTATTGGAGATTTGTCAAGTCCTTTGCTAGTATTAAAGCTTCTTTAACCAATATCCTCAAGAAAGATAATACCTATAAGTGAGACCTAGCTTGTGAGACTGCCTTCCAGATGCTGAAGAAGGAACTTGCTAAGCTACCAAGCTTAAAAATACCTGACTTTAGAAAAGAGTTTACTCTATGGATATGGACATCTTTGAATTGAAGGAACCTATAGCCTTCTGACAGCCAGAGCATAGTGGCCCAGAATGAAATCTAACATTGAAAAGCTAGTGGAAACATGCCCAAATTGCTAAATCAACCAAGGCCAACCATTGAGAATTGCTGAACACTTTCCCTTGGAGCCTTTCAGATCATTTGAAAGATGGGGAATTAACTTTATTGGAAGACAGCCAATCACCAGGAAATGCAACCATTGGATCCTGGTAGCAACTGACCATGCCACTAAATGGCCAGTGGCCAAGGCTGTTCAAATGGAGAGAACTACAGACTTTGCAGAATCAAGATGCAGATCCACCTTGAGGAAAAGAAGCTTTGAAATATAGTAACCGGAAAAGAAGTTGAGCCCAAAGGAGCAGCAGAAGAAGTGGAAAAGTTTCAAGAGAAGGAGTGAAAGGCCTTTAATGCCATATGCATCAATGTGCTAGATTCCTTCATTGGACAAATCCATGCCTCAAATACTGCCAAAGTAGCATGGGAATCCTTAGAGAAGATCTTTAAAGCAAAGTCAGTTTCAAGCAAGCTTTATTTAAAGCAAAAGTTCTGCAACAGGAGGAAGAAGCCAGATGATGACATGATAAAACTCATTAACAGAATGGAGACACTTGCAGAAGCACTTTACATTATTAATGCTGGTGTAGATGCTGAAGAAAAGATACTCTGTCTGCTTTGCAGCCTACCAGATGAGTATGAGCCACTCATACTTTCTTTTTAAAGCAGAGAGGACAATTTGACCTTAGACTATGTCAAAGGAAGACTTCTCCGTGAAGAACTTAGACATAATGATCAAGCAGAGAGAAATGCAGATAATGCTTTATTCAGCTCAGAAAGGCACTCAGAAAAGAAGGGAAAGCAACAAACCCAAAGAAAACCTGGTTTCTCTAACTACTGTAAAAAGCCAGGACACCAGGCAAGAGAATGCAACAAGAAACAAGCAGACAAAAACAGAAACTAGACCCGGCAAGCCATATAGTTACTGATGATCAGTTATTTGTAACCGTACAATAGAGTGCAAGTAACCAAAGTAATGAATGGTATATTGACTCTGGAGCATCACAGCATATTTGTGGTATAAAGGAGTGGTGCAGCAACTTAAAGACTATTCCCATAACAAAGGTTTATCTAGGAGATAACTCTGCTCTGGAAGCTACTGCCAGTGGGCATATACAACTAAATATGAGCAACAACTCAGATGCAACAACAGCAAGACTAACTGACATACTTTATGTACCTGATATAGCTAAGAACCTACTCTCTGTCTGTAAAGCAACTGCTCAGGGACTGAAATTTGCTTGTACTTAGATGAGCTGCTCAATATTGAGTGAAAATGGACAAAACTTAGCTCTGGAAATCAGAGATCACAATATATACAAGGTACAATGCAAGATCATTGTACCTGAGTATGTCAATATTGCTGAAACTGATGAAACCAACTGGGTGACATGAAATAGGAGGCTAGGACACATTGGGGAACAGAAAATGAGCCAGTTGGTGAAAAATCAGCTTGTTTTGGGCCTAAAATACTCAATTCCAATCAAATAGAATGTTTGTAAGGGATGTTCACATGGCAAACAAGCTAGACAGCATTTCAAGAGCTCAAAAGGCATCAATACCACCAAAATATTGGCTATTGTACACTCAGACATATGTGGCCCCATGAGAACACTGTCCTTTAGAGCCAAGCAATACTCTATGACATTTATTGATGACAAAACAAGATATACATGGGTGTACTTCCTCCAAACAAAGGATGAAGGTTTAGAGATGTTTAGGCACTTCAAGAACATGGCAGAAACACAAACTGTGTGTAAATCTTTGCAAAATACTGCTCATCTACTGGTATACTTCAACAGACCCCGGTTCCTCATACTCCAAAGCAAAATGGAGTAGCAGAACGTGCAAATAGTACAATAGTATAGATGAAAAGATCTATGCTGCATGATAAGGGAATGGACTACAAGTTTTGGGCTGAATCTGTTGCTACCACTGTATACATCAGAAATAGATGCCCAACAGCCGCACCATGTGATACTACACCCTTTGAAGCATCTACAGGCCAAAAACCAGATCTCTTGGAACTCAAGATCTTTGGCAGCAATAATTTTTATCACATCCATGTCAAAAAATGCTCAAAGTTGGAACCAAAGAGTAGGAAAGGGATCTTTCTTGCGTATTGTGAAGATACTAAAGGGTATAGAGTGTATGATGGCAAATTCATAAGCTGATCAAGAGCAGGGATGTTGTATTTAAGGAGAACTCAGATCACAAAGCCATTGAAATTATCAGCCAGCTACCTGATGATGCAATCAACACTAATGAAGAAGATACGTACCTAATTCAGCCTGATACAGATGATAATTCTACAAGTTCCAGATCCGAGCAGATTATCCTAGTGAGGAAATCTATCTGAATAAGAAATGCCCTTGGATCCTGGTGGCAGACATTCAATTATCATGAAGAAGCTTATTTTGCCTTATGTGCCCAACCTCAGAATCTGGAACAGGCAATGCAAAGTCCAGATGCTACTATGTGGCAACAAGCCATGCAGGAGGAATACCAATCACTGATCAAAGCCAAATGGTGGGAACTAGTAGATTTGCCAAATGGGAGAAAGCCAATTGGATATAGATGGGTCTACAAGATCAAGATAACCTCAAATAGTGCCGTTGATAAGTACAAGGCTAGAGTGGTGGCTAAAGGCTATTCCCAGATCCAGGGTGTAGACTTTAAGGAGACATTTGCTCCAGTTGCAAGGTATAACTCCATTAGGACAGTTCTAGCTCTGGCAGCTGTACACAGTCTGGATCTACACCAAATGGAGATTGTGCCTCAGCAAAGTTAAGAATTTAACAATTGTGTTCTTGCTTTTACCCAGGTTTAGCATATCTAGCACTCCCAAGAACATAAGGTCTAGCCTGCATAGCAAATCAACTCTGTTGCCTTTGTAGCCAAACTCAGCTATATGCAAGATCAACATTAGACTATAACCTCTGCTAATATTTCTGTCACTCTGTGACAATTCCAAGATTTTGCATTTAGTTGTCACCAAGTTTCAATTCAACCATTCAAGTGTTTTATGGCTCTTTCCTTTTGAATACAACCCTGATATAACAGCAGAGGATCAGCACACCAAATTTGAAGAGCAATAGTTGGTCAGAGGAGTGCCAGCTAGGGACAGGCAGGCAGAAAGAGATGCATCAACAAAGTTCTTCTCAAGGATAAAACATATTTCAATACAAGAAGCAATCAGTAGAAGTAGCAGTGAAGGCCTTTACAGTGATAAAACCTACAGCCCTCTCAGGAACCCATCACTAGAATGGCTGATAATTCCAGGCAAGCATCAAAGAAATGTCAGGTTGCTTGGGGAGTGCCAGCAAGGGATAAGCAGGCAAGTATGGTTTCACCAGTGCAGCATTCATCAAGGAGAATGTAGAATACAACACAGGATGTATGGTAATGGAAAGTATGCCATTAACACAACATCTCACAACCACTTTTGTACTTATTTCTTTATTTTGCCATTTGCTTTTGTAACCCTCAAATGAGAGATCACAAATTTCCAACTTGGAGGGACAACACTCAACATTCTGACAAGCTGCCCATCTAAGAATATCATGTCATAAAGAACACTCAGTAGCCAATACATTCTTCAAATTACAGCTTACTTGACGCAGTGTTTGAGGAATTATGATCAAAGAGTCCTATAACCATATAAACCAGGCATTCATTTTTAGGATTATTATAGTGACTTCAGCTGCATGTAACTTTTAACCAGCTAATTAGGTCATGAAATATCTTCTAGGGTGCTTCTCCTATGGCTCATCTGTGCCACTGCAAAATCTTAGCTGTGTATCATGTTTATTGCCTGGGCACTGTCCAAATACTATGATCCTTCAGAATTTTTATATGAATAACTTATACAGCTGACAAATAAAGCAGAGCCTCTCTTTCCAGATTATCTACACTACCATTACAAGATGAAAGGTTATAAGACTTCCCCAGTATCACTAGCACTGTTGAGTATTTTGAACTTGATTGGTACTATATCACTAAAGAGAATGCAAGGCTCATAAAAATCCAATCCAAGTTCTACCAGAATACTACCATTTCTCTGTTGGCAAAGTCCCATCTGAGAAACCTCTTCACTTTGAAGCATCACTTTAGTCTAGGGATGCCTTTCAGAAACCACTTTAGGCACCACTCTAGCATAAGGCCAATTTTAGAAACTACAGTAAGAAGCCACTTTGTTCAGAAGATACTCAATTGGACACCTCTTTATAACTAGTGACCCTTTCACTACACCCCTTTGGGTTGAAGAAGTGTTCTGAATTTTCAAATAAGGAAGTATTCATTCAGAAAAGAAAGTGACTTTCAAGTAAGGAATAGTGACTTTAAATGCACATAAGCCCAACTGTAAGTAAATGGTTAGAATACAGCTGTAGAAGTGAGAACCAGTGCTTATAGTATATATTGAGTATAAGATTGGGGATGCTTGTTAAAGCTGTATCTTCTATTGGCATATATGTCTTCCAACAAATCTTTTCAGTACTAGCATACTGGAGGATCTTGTATATTGCTGATCAGTCTCTAAATTGTGCAACAACCCTAAACTAATCATAATTCAACACAACAGAAGCATTCAGCCAAAGTAACAGTGAGAGACTTGTCAGTGATAAAGGTAAAGGTAAAGAGAAAAAGGTCAACCCAAGCAGGAGACAAGGCAGTGTCAAAAAAAGATGTAGTTATCACAAGTTAATGCAATTTTTCCAGATGCGGCTAAATTGCATCTTAGTCAAGAAGCATTACCAACAAGAAACCATTTTTCTCAAGTGTTAGAAGTCCAGTCAGTTGAGCTGTTACGATCTGCCACTTAAATATTTAAGTTAGATCAGTTTTTTCAAATCAATTAGTTTAAGTTTAGGTTATCAGTATATCAGTATTATCTATGAAATCAGTAGCATTAGTCAGCAAATGAATCAGCAGATCCTTATCAGACAGAAATAGATATATTAAGTAGGATCTTATTGGATGATGATGATGCAATCAAGTGAGTCATCAGCCACAACCTACATTAGGGAATACAATTAGTCAGCAATTGATCTGGCAAAATGTTTATAATGAGCTGCTGGAACATCAATAAAAATCAGTTCAAGTTTTAGTGAATACAAAACTAGCTAAACTCCCTATTCCTCTACAACTCTTATACCAAGACTTGTAACAGAGCTACACTCCAGTGAGATAGATCAGTATGCATAGGATAATAATTTGTTGACTACTGCCCACACATCCTCCATTATAGACAAAGTTAAGATCCCACTGAAAGACAAGTAACAACTTCAAGAACTCAAAAGACTATCACAATGCCTGCGGTGGAGCTTTGGAATATTAATAGGCATACCAAAGCAGTTGTAGCACTTCTTAATTAGTAGTGGCCAGGAAGTTACATTTGAATATTGCAACAATTTATTGCAAGGACTGGCATATGAGGTGCTCAAGCTTGCAGTGCTGGCTGAAGACCAAAACATATGGGATCCAGTGAATGCTGAAGAGCACAAAACCACCAGGTTCCTGCCAAAGTCTTAAAAAAAGATGTTACTGCAGAAATAATTATTGAATGGTGGATGTTAATGGAGTTACTTGTTAAGTGTAATGTTAGGCTTGATGTTGGTGTTGGGTACAAGGACTTGTATTGATCATTACAATTGGCAACTGAGGCACAACTGAAGTGTTGATGGAATTGAATCATTTTGTATGCATGAAAAGCAAGATAACCAACTGCGTCAGGGAGTAAAGAGTGTGAAAAAGAGACAACAGCCAATCAATGAGCACAAATGTAGGTGGTGATTGAGTGTCTGGAAAAGACAGTGAGAGATTGGCAGAAGTGCAATCAAAAGCCACTTATGTATTGTTGTGATCAAAAGTTCTGGTTAAGAATTTGAGAAATCTTGTGTGCAATCAATCTTCAACAGTCTTTGCAAGGTGTCCTGAAGATATCAATAACTCTTATTCTAAGGACATTATTTCTGAGTTGGCTTCTTGGTGCAATTGTTGCAGTTTTTTTCACTGGGAAATAATAGCCAACTCTCCATTGCTGCACTGAACAACTTCTTGGATCTTCAATGTATTTTTTCTGGGTATTGGTTTAAGTACCACAGTTTTGCTCTTTCATACTCTGATAGAGTTTGCAGAGGCTTCATCTTTGAGCACAGTGGTTCAGCTTAAAAGTCTACAAGGTGTTCCTCTGCTGTCACATTGAGAAATGGCTTAACTTGTGCAGTGAAACTGAGCTACCTGAGTACCTTCTTTGCAGCTTATATACCAGATCTGTTCCATTGGATAGTGCCATATTGAGTCATGAGTGCTGGATAGTGCCATTGTGTGCCATAGAGGCATAGCAGACCTAAACTTGGCTACTGAGTGTGAAACACTGCTCTTCAACTTCATGGAAGCAGCCCCTGTGTTTCACCTGTTATGCTGGAGGAAGTCCATTTTTGACTTTTTATTTGGAGCAGTGCTGTGTAGGATGTATTAGAGGACAAAATGAATCAAGACATACATCTGGTATTCAATACCCATGGCACTCTGAATCTAGCTCCTGAGACTTGTATCATGTCACAAAAATGCATGCCACTATCTTGGTTAACTGGTACTCTCTGGCACTACAAGTGCTTTTTATAGGTTTTACATGAGGGCTTGTACTTAGATACAGCATCTTCATTTAATTTGTGCTCTTTCACATCCTGCACAGCACTGATCCCCAAAAAAGATTGAAGAATGGATTTTTGCCAGTACAATGGTTGAAACACAGGGGCAGCTTTGCATGAAGATGAAGAGCTATGTTGCACACCCAATGTCCAAGTATAGGCTCACTTGGCCTCCTTGACACACAATAGCATCATTTGGCACTCATGCTTAATGCAATGCTATCCAGTGGAACAAGTCTGTTTCATTCTCAGCTAGGGATATTGATTGCACTACTAATATTATTGGCCCTTCCAATGTCTTGGCTACTTCCTTATATTGCTATTTGCATCTATCCTATCAGCTACTGCACCTAATTGCCTCACTGTTGCTCTGGTACAGGCTGACAGCATATTTGTTAATACTGCTTATACTAATGTTATGACAGTCATTTGCTGGACTTCTAACAAAGGTACAGCAATTGCTACCCCTAAGAAAAGTAATTGAGATGATCTGGTCAGAGGCCATCACAAGAATAAAGTACTGTGACCAAGAGGTATTGCCCCCATTGGAACACCACGCAAAAAGTATTGAAAAATATTGCATTCATATTTTGTTTGGTTCATGCTGCATTGCCAGTTCTGCTTACCAAAAATGGCCCACTAGAAACTCTCATTTGATAGTCCATGTTCAATTAAGCAACATGGACGTCTTACATATTTAAAGTTTGAGAATAGGTTAAAGATGTTTCATCCCTAAGTCCTCTAATCATTTGCTTTACCTCATAAAGCTGTTCAATGAGTTTCTGCTATCTTGAGGGAAACTTTGGCCGGAACCAGCTACTAGATGGTTTGATTAGTCTTTTGCCCCTATACCCAAATTTGATGATCAATTTGCACGTCAGAATTGCTACAAGCCTCTACCAGAGTTTCCTCTGGCTTCACCCTATTCAGGCATAGTTCACCATCTTCTGGGTCCCATCAGGTCAGAAAGCTACTGATATCATTGGACAGCTGACTGATGATGTATTCAACATTAATGAAGAAGATACATATCTAGCTTAGCCAGATAGAGATGATAGTTCTACTAGTTCCAGATCATAGCAACTTATCCCAGTTAGGAGATATGGAACAAGCAACGCAAGGTCCAGATGCTACCATGTGGCAACAAGCCATGCAGCAGGCAAACCAATCACTAATTGTTGCAAAAACATGGGAACTGGTAGATTTACCAAATAGGAGAAAGCCAATACAATGTAGATGGGTCTATAAGATCAAGAGAACTTCAAACATTACCATTATAAGTACAAGGCCAGATTGGTGGCTCAAGGCTATTCCCAGATGCAGAGACTGGACTTTAATGAGCATTTGTTCTGGTTGCCAAGTTTAACTCCATTACAACAGTTCTGGCCCTAGCAGCTGTCCACAGTCTAGATCTACATCAAATGGACATTAAAGCACCCTTTCTAAATGGGGATCTGCAGAACAATGTATATAGAGCAACCCAAAGGCTTTGCTGGTCCAAACAGCGCTCATAAGGTATGCAGACTTATGAAACTTTGTCAATTCAAAACACCCCCATAAGGTGTGCAGACTCAGAAACTTGTTGTATAAGCTTAAGCAGCCGCCCCAAGCACAGCATAACAAGATTCACACATATCTAGATGAGATTGGGTTCATTTGTAGCCCTGCATATAGAAGTATACTTGTGAAACAGTTAAATAGGGTGCGTTCATCCTGGATCTATATGTAGATGACCTAATAATAGCTACTAGTGACCAGGAAGCACTCAAACAGATATAATCAGATCTCTTCAGTTGGTTTCCCATGAAAGATCTTGGAAAATAGAGCTATTTTCTTGAAGTTGTAGTCAAATTGACATACCTGCAATAAGTATTTTGCTGAATCACTGTGGGTACATTGGGGACACTTTTAGATGCTTCAAACCAAAAGTTGCAAGCCTGCAGCTAACCCTATGGACAATATCTTGAAATTGAGCAAATCTCAGCCAGTTTCAGGTGAAAATGGCTCATATCTAGACAAAAAGCTTCCCTATCAGTCAATGTTTAGTAATATGATGTAATTAGTGGTGTCTATTGGTCCAGATATTGCAATGGCAGTTAGAAGAATCAGTCAACTCATTTAGAGCTATGGATCAGGTCATACAGCCGCAGTTAAGCTTATTTTCAGATATCTACAAGGTACCATAAATATGGTACTGGAAAACTGTGGAGCAGCTAATTTGCAGTGATTTGGTTGTTATAGTGATTCAGTTTGGGGTAGGGATCTGATGGGATCACTCTCTATCAATGGGTATGTATTTCTTTATGCTGGTGCAGCTGTTTCTTGGAATTTCAACATACAACCAGCTGTGGCCCTATCTACAACCAAAGCTGAATATGTGTCTGCTTGTCAAGCAACAAAGAAGGCTGTATGACCACAAAAACTACTCAAAGGCTCAGGTTTTAATATAATTGAACCAACTTGTATTTACAAGGATAATCAAGGTTGTATTTCATTAGCCAGAAATACTACCAATCATACCAGAGCTAAGCGCATAGATATAAAGCACTATGTTGTGAGGGAAGCCACAGAAAATAACTCAGTAGAGTTAGTTTACAGCCCAAATGACAAAAGAATGGAAGACATATTGACAAAACCACTAACTAGGTCACATTTTGAAAATCTCAAAGAGGAACTAGGATTAGTGAGTTATTTAGTTGAGAGGGGGTGTTAAAATATTATTCTATTTACTATCACTTAGCAGCTGAAGGTCTACCTAACAACTCCAGACTAGTCTTGGTCACTGTAGGACTAACTCACAGCAATAGATTTGCAACTGCTTTCAGATCTATGATTATATGATTATTCTGTAATAGACAAGATCAAATCAGTACTTTTACAAAACAATATGTACTAACCCTAAAGCTGTTACAGAATGATCCTGAGTGTTAAGAATTCCTCCTTACTTAGTATTACAGCTATATTACTTCTACAAAGGTATAAATACGGAATTTCTTTACAAAGGGCAGCATTTCCACTATTATCACTATTTGTAATAAGTACCATACATCCATAGCACTTCATACATTGCAACAAGATAGGGATATGTATATATGTGTATGTTGTGCCCCAGCTTTATTTGCAACACCTACCATGGCTTGTCATCCTTGAATCTTGCATTCATGTAGGTGCAAAGTTTCAGCTGCAATACTTTCTTAAGCTCATATATGTGCTTCTTGCAAAAATTCATAATTCCACCAAAGTATACAGCTAACTTAGTCACTCAGATCATTACCTTCAAATCCTAGTATATATTGACCAAGTACCTTGTTGCAATTTACTTGGAATATTCTGACCATGCTCCACACAGCAAATGGCGTAGCAGTATGTGCTAACAGAGCACAAGCTGATATGCCAAGATCAATGGTCCATGGTCAAAAATTATTTCATGATTATTGGGTTGAGTCAGTTGCCACAACTGTATACCTCAAAAATAGAAGTTATAACAGGGTACTTTGTGATTCTACTCCATTTAAAGCATGACATGGACACAGACCAAGCGCAGAACATCTACAAATATGTGGGTGTACAGCATATGCCAAGAAAATGCTGGGAAATCTGTCAAATTTGAACCAAAAATGTAAAATGCATATTTTTGGGTTATTGTAATGAGATTAAGGCATAAAGACTCTGCAATACCAATACAAAGAAGCTGATCAAGTCCAGAGATTTGTTGTTTGATCAAAAATTGACATTTTCATAAAAATGGCTTCAGATGATGACAAATATTTGAAATTCATGTCTACCAATAGTTGGGATTAAATTGGATCCAAGCTATGCAAACCTTTTCGCTTCAGAGGACTCTAAATCTGTGGCCCAACTAGAATTGGTGCCCAGGAATAAACTAGAAGTGATTATTACAGCACCAGATCCCAGGAGATCCAACTAGACAAGAAATAGCCCAAATTAGTATATCAACAAGGGTGCAAACTTAGCATATGCCTACTCAGTACATATTGATGAGCTCCAGACTGTAAAAGAGCCTTAAATAGCCCTCAGACAAAGTTATGGATATCTGCAATGACTTAGGAACATCCGGCCCTGATAGAAGATCAAACTTGGGGCTTAGTTAAGTTACAAATCAACCCAAAATCAATTAGCTGCAGATGGATCTTTAAGACAAAATATAAGTCTGATAGTCAATTGAAAGATAGGAAGCAAGACTTGTAGAGAAAGGATACTCTCAAACAAAAGTACTTGACTCTACTGAGACCTTTGTACTGGGAGCCAAGTTTAAATACTTCAGATTGATATTGGCTGTTGCAGCAAAATGTTGGCTTTTCATACATGAAATGGATGTAAATTGCATTCTTGAACAGAGAACTTAATGAGGAAATATATATGTGTTGGCCTGATTGATTTGTTGACCAGGATAAACCCTATTTGGTTTGTAAGCTTGAAATATTTTCAAGTGGTCTCCGGAAATCACCAAGAGCCTAGGATTGCAAGATAGATTCTTATTTGGAATCTCTGAGTTTCAAAGGAGTAATGCTTGTGGTAGTATATACTATAAGCCAGATAGAGCAAATCCTGCTCTATTAGCTCTATATGTGGGTTATCTTATTATAGCTGCCAGTTACTTAGTAACATAGGAAGGGACTAAATCCAGCCTATCTAAAGTGTTCAAATATCCAATCTAAGAGAACTCCAGTTACTACTTGGGATATGCTTCTTCATAGACAGAAGTACCTCAACTAGCTCCCTGAGCTAATCCAAGTATATTGATGATATACTAAAGAAGTACCAAATTGAAGACTGTAATCTGGCAGTTACCCCAATGGAGGCAAACCATAAATTGGTCAAAACTCAACCAAGTCAAGAGAGTTTGGTGCCATCTGAAAGCCCTGACTTTCCTTACCCACTTATGGTTGGCAGTCAATGTATATTGTACTTGGAACATGACCAGAAATCTCATATTCAGTGGCAGTTGTCAGTCAGCAACAAATGAACTATGGATCTGAACATATTACAGCAGTTAGACAGATTCTAGATATCTGAAAGGAACTGCTGGTATCCACTTAAGATACACTTATAAGGATTCAGAAAAGAATCTTGTAGCATACTCTGAAGCTGATTGGGGACAAAATTTAGAAGACAGAAGACCCACCACAGGATCACATTTCTTTACTGTCAGGGAACAGTTTCAAGAATGCAATTAATCATAGCACATTCCCCCACAAAGGCAGAGTATATGGCAGCCTGTGAAGCTACAAATGAAGCAATGTGGCTAACAAAGCTTTCAGAGATTGAGGCCTATGTCAAAAAATGCTTATTACTTTATTTCAAGATTATCAGGGATGTATACAATTAGGTAGAAATCCAACATTTTGTGCTAGAACTAAGCACTTAGATATTAGACGTCATTTTGTATGTGAAGCTACAGAGAATAACTTAGTTAGCTTATTTACTGTTCTTCCAATGAAATGATTGCAAAAATATCCTCCCAATCACTTCCAATATCTCCAAGACTCTTACAAAGTATCAACAAGAAAGTGATATAATACTGTTATGCTGCCAAGTTTAAACTTTTTGCCCCATGGAAAGACCACTTGATTCATTGCTGCAAGAGAAGAGAGAAAAGACCTTGGGCTATGGTAACCAGCATCTTGGCCGTGAAGTACACAGACACCATAGGAAGTATTACCAGAGCCATGGACAGTGTTTTGTCACACAATTGACATTTGGCCACTCATCAATCACCAATGTATCAACAATATCTCACCAACTACTTGATACTTCCATATCAGCATATGGCTGTACTTGTTGCTCTGTGAACACTGAGTCAGGTGTGATAGTGAGGCCTTTATGCTCACCTCAGCTCTTGAATATGGCACACAGAGTGATAGCTCTGAGGAAGAAGGCTCACTGATGGATTGTGAGCCTATCTCCCCTAACAACAGTACCATGTATGAGCCCAGTCAAATCCCAATGTGCAATGAGATAACACCTGCTAATACAAATGCCATATATACTTTATGGAGCCAATTGAACCTAGTAATCAATCTACTGGTGAGTAATGAAATGTTGTAGCTAGAGAAGTTGCACATTTCCACTAATATCAGTAATGGGGGCTCTGAGGGTTTACCTATACTTCTTGCAAAAATCATATCAGGATGCAACTTACCATGAGCTTGGTACTTCCCTCAGAAAAGAAATGAACACCATTCAACAAGAACTTCTGCCATACTGATTCCCAAGCTCATAGTCAAGCAGAGGATGACTTGCACAAGACTCAGTGCTCACCCTCCATATGACAGAGATATACCTATCCCAAATGACCTCAAACTCAGGAAAGCTCTTATGATTGACTTGGGAGCAGCACACAATTGCACAGCAGAACAATTTTCCTTGGAAGCTGGAATCAACTTGGAACCTATCAAATCAACTTCAGCTCCTATAGCTGATGAGAACTTTTCCACAATCAGCCATATTACTCAGCCAGTAAGAATGAAGTTCAATGACTGTAAAGAGGACCTACAGGCCTACATGCTTGGGACCAGCAAGTTGGACCTTGTACTTGCAAAGACCTGGCTATTTTGTTGTAATCTATTAATCAACAGGAGAACCCAGGCTACTTACATCTACAAGGACCACAGAATTACAAGTTTTACCTGCCAGCCTTTATTTTAACTTTGCCATATCTAGTATAGGCAATCAAGTGAGCTTGACAGAACACGGTACTGTAGTGGACTTAGGAAAGGTACCCAGATGCTCCTCATTTCAATATTGCAGGTGAATTCCTCTACTCCAGCACCCCAGAAGGTACAGACCTTTTTGAAGGAATATTCAGATATCTTTCTATTTGAGCTTGTAAACATACCATTAGTGCACACTAGAAAGATCTTGAAGAAGCTAAGAGTGAGCAAGCTATACCAAAAGCCAGTCATGGCCTGTCAGACTGTTGTTCAGATATTCTAAAATGAACATGCTAACCTGCCAAGCTCAAAATACCTGACCTCAGAAAAGAGTTTACTCTGTGTTACATGCTTTGGTATACAGATTGTACAGGAATAGGGAGTGCAGAGAGTATTGTATTCACTGAAGCTTAAACTGATTTTTATTGAGGTTCTAACAGCTCCTTAGATACATTTAGCCTTATCAGTAGCTGACTAATTGTATTTTCTTATGTAGGCTGTGGGTGATGACTCATTTGATTCTATTGTCATCACCCAATTAGGTCACACTTAGAATATTTATTGTGTCTGGTAAGGATCTGCTGGTTCATCTGCTGATTAATACTACTAATTTGGTAGATAGCACTGATATTCTAATAGGCCAAACATAAAACTAATGGATTTGACCAAAAACTGAGCTAATGTAAACATTCATGTGGTAAATCATAACATGTGCACAGATGCTTCAGATCATGCAATTGGTTGAGTACAGAGCAGAGAACATGAGGGAAAGAACTACAACGCTGCTTTAAGTCCAACAAACCGGAATCAGCAGAGCAAAACTAACCAGTGCATGAGAAGAATATGCTTGCCATAAAACACTGCTTGAAGACACAAATACAATACACTGGAGAAGTCATGAGCACTGTGAAGACCAATTGTGCATCACCAAATTATATATTTACTCTGAAGGTACCATCCAGAAGGATGACATGATGGAGTGAATACACTCAGCAATCTGACTAGGTGAATGTCTACTGTGCCAGGAAAAAAACATGGTTGCTGATGCCTTATCAAGACTAAAACAAGTTGCACAACTCAGCTTGGTAACTGAATCAGTTTGGCTTTGCTTATTATCAGAGTACCTGGCGCACTAAGCCATTCCTAATGTTGTGGATGAAGATATCAAGATGATTAACCAGGATAAAGATAGCAAACTGTGATTGAAGCCCCATTGCTTATTGCCCATATGTTGCTTACCTGGATCAACTATATAAGCTACACAATGAGTATGGACTTCTTGAAATTGTAGGAATCTTCAGCCTTGTTAAAGCTTGAGTGTAGTGTCCTAGAAAGAAACAAGAAGTTGAAATGCTAGCAAAAACATGCCCAAGTTGCCAAATAAACTAAGGCCAGCTACAGAGAGTTGCTGAACTCTATTCCTTGGAGCCTTTAAAACCATTTGAGCCACAGGGAATTGACTCAAATGGAAGTGTTGCATTGTATTGCAATTAGTTTGGAGGTTTTTCTACAATCTAGAGGCTAATCTGCAATACACAACAACTTCCAGTATACTAATATGGAAATATTCATTGGGAGTTACATATATCAATAGAAGATTAGCTTTCACTAATATCCACAGTCTTAGACTCAAATATACTATAGGCAGTGTTTCTCACTTCTACAACAGTGTTCTGTTGTTCTGTTGACTATTAGGCTCTTTTACTTTTATAGTAGCTTTTCCGTGTTTGGAAGTCACTTTCCTTTAAGAGAGAATACATCCTAATATGGTAGCTCTGAACTCCCTTCTATCCTAAAGGGGTGTTTTAAGGTAAAGGGGTTTTGTAGAGGGGACTTTGATGATAGAAAAGTGGCAGTTTTGATTTAGAACTTGGATTGGATTCTTGTGAGCTTTGCAGTCTCTTTATTGTTGTAATACTGATCAAAGTCAGAATACTCAACAGTGCAAGTAATACAGGGGAAGTCTTATAACCTCTGAACATATAGTTGTTGTGTGGAACTTCTTTATAGAGAGGCTCTCTTTTATTTTTCAGCTGGGGATATCATATATATGAAAATTCTGAAGGATCAAAGTTTTTGGGTGATTGCACAAGAAATACGTATGGTATAAAGCATAGATCTTGCAGTAGCACAGATCCTACAGAGGTGCAACACCTGTGAGAATCCCACATAATTTGATTGGCAGGTTTGAAGGTTACATGCAATCAAAGTCATCAGAATGGCTCTAGCAATAGAGGCCTAGTTTATATAATAACTGGACTCTTTTGATCATAACTCCTTAAGTACCGCTTCAAATGTGCTGCAATTTATAACAGATGTTGACTACTGCATTTTCTGCATGGCATAATATTCTTGGGTGGATTACTTGTCAAGGTCTTGAGCTTTTGTTCTTGAAAAATGGAATTTCTTGATCTTTCATTTTGTGCTACAACAGCAAAGGCAAAATAAAGAAATGAGTGCAATATTGGTTTTGAGATTAATGGAATACTTTCCATTACCACAGAAGACTGCCAACAATCAGGAGATGCAGCCATTGAGTTCTAGTAGCAATTGACCATCCCACTGAACTGCCATTTGCTAAAGCTGTTCTTGTAGCCAATGAATACAAAGTTGCAAGTTTCAATCACCATGAAATCCTGATGAAGCATGAACACAGTGCAGAAGTGTTTTCTGATAGATTCTCTGTGTGGGAAGATGCTGTTCTTAGTATTGACGCTTGGAATAGTAACTTTAAGTTATGTAGTAAATGTCCTGGATCTCACATATTGAGCAGTTATATTGTCCATTGCAGCCAGAAAAGCTGGCTATCTTGCTGATGGCTCAGATATCTTGAATGCAGATAGTAACAGGAGCTTTGGCACAATGCACATTTACTTGTATCTTGCTGGACAGCATACAAAGCTCATTCTACAAGGGATAGAGTTACAATCTAGGTTGTACTGTAGTTCAGGGCCAGATATCATTGGAACTACTATCCGGTTTCTGCTCTGATAATGCAAGTTTGGTGGTTGACTCAGATTCTTCAGAATCAGAGGCCAGCAGGATTTACTAGCAGTGTACTTACTCAGCAAGAGTCCATCAGGTGGCAAGGCAGAAGCATAGTCATAAATACCTTCCAGATAGCCCCTGCTTCTTGAGTATTTATAATGTTTGCCAATGAATATATTACAATATTTGTACTTGATTAATACTGAGTGCTGTACTTGATACCTTCAAGATACTTATTAACTTGCATAAGCTTCTTAAGATGTGGTATAACCGGAAGATGTCTGCAGTGTGAGCAATATTTTTTTGATGCAGTGGTTGATTCCTGACAGGCTAGACACCTTGCAATGGTTGCATTTTCTGATGTGAGTGACATGCTGAAGTTGTCACATGTTGGTATTAGAATGGTCTCTAGGTCATATACTGGCAGTTTCATGATGGTTCTCCACTTGTACAATGTAAATGGTAAGTTGCATTCTTCAATTATCTCAGCAAGAAGTAGCTCAATCTCCTCAACACCCCATTACTAATATTGGTGGAAGTACTCCACTGCTCTAGCCACAACATTACATCATTCTCATGCAAATAGATTTCTAGGCTCACTTGCCTACACATAAGCTGAATGCATTGAACTGTGCTGCTACTGTATACATTTACTATTCCATCTTGCTTTGTATGCAGCAAATATTGGACCATATTTCACCATTTGGGAACTTCCTATAGAGAAGATGTGTGGTAGCATAGGAAGATAAGTGAAGTTACAAGTACCACCAAATCCCATTCTCAGCAAGAATATTACCTTCAAGTTTGCCATGGATGTGATGAGTTTGGACAAGGATGATAGCCATGGATTGTAGGAAATACCAAGGACAGATGCACACATGAAGATATCCTTGTCTTAGGCATTTAGAAGCTAAGCAACCCCAATACTTAGTCAATCAGCTAGCTAATGCAATATTTGATTGCATGAAATAAGCAACTAATCTTTGTTAAAGCAACCTCACCAAATATGCCAGGTTCTTCTGGGTAGAAGTTGAACTCTACTTGATTCAATATGGATTTCATACAGTGCCTATAATGCGGACTAGAATCCAGCAGGGCAAAGGAACAATACTTGCTAGGTACCAAAAGCCAATTTGCAAATATTCAAAAGGTGTTCTGTTGTGTTGTATTATGATTAGTTTGAGGCTTGTTCTACAATGTAGAGGCTAATCAGCAATATACAACAACTTCCAGTATGCTAATACTGAGATAGTTTATTGGGAGCTTGATATACCAATAGAAGATATAACTTTCACTAATTTCCTCAATCTTAGGCTCAAAATATACTGTAGGCAGTGTTTATCACTTCTACAGCAGTGTTCTGACCTTCTGTCAACTAATGGGCTTTTTACTTTTATAGTAAATTTTCCTTATTTGGAATTCACTTTCCTTTCTGAGAAAATATTTCCTAATATGAAAATTCTGAACTCCCCTTCTACCTAAAGGGGTGTGTTGTAGAAGTCTCTAAAGGGGTCTTTAGACCTAAAGGGGTGTCTAAAGGGGTCTCTTTAGAATAAAGGGGCTTCTTGTAGTGGTCACTAAAGTGGACTTTACACTAAAGGGGTGCCTAAAGGGGTTTCTTTAGAGTAAAGGGGTTTCTCAAAGGGGTCTCTAAAGGGGTCTTTAGACTAAAGGGGTGTCTAAAGGGGTGTCTTTAGAGTACTTTTGCAACAGAAAGGTGGTAGTTTCTGGTAGAACTTAGATTGGATTCTTGTGTGCTTTGCAGTCTCTTTACTGATGTAGTACCAATGAAAGTCAGAATACTCAACAGTGCAAGTGATGCAGGGGAAGTCTTATAGCCTTCAAACTTGTAATTGTAGTGTGAAGATTCTGGAAAGAGAGGCTCTCCCTTTATTTTTTCAGCTGGGGAAGTTATATATATGAAAATATTGAAGGATCAAAGTTTTTGGGTGATGTGCAAGCAATACCCATAACACAAAGCTAAAACTTTGCAGTGGTGCAGATCGGACATAGGGGCAGCACCTGTGGAAATTTCACGTGATTAGATTGGCTGGTTCAAAAGTTACATGCAATCAAAGTCACCATAGTAATCCTAGCAATAAGGCATAGTATATATAATAATTGGACTCTTTTGGTCATAACTCCTTTAGTACTGCTTCAAATGAGCAGTAATCTGAAGCATGTGTTTGCTACTACGTGTTCTGTATGATATAATATTCTTGGGTGGATTGCTTGTCAGGGTCTGGAGCAATTGTTCTTCAAAGTTGGAAATTCTTGATCTTTCACTTGTGTGTTACAATAGCAAAAAGAAAAATAAAGAATTGAGTGCAATATTGGTCTTAGAGATATTGTAGTAATGGAATACTTTCCACTACCACAGTTCATAGCAACAGTAGTGGCAACCAAGCATATGTTTGCAAGTTTTATATGTTACCAGCAATGAAAGGTATTTGATATCTTTGCAAGTATCACACTGAAAAGCTGTAAATTTAAGGTGATAGTAGTGCATCAATTGCAGCAGGTGCATGAATATGTGGAGGTTAGTAAGCTGGAGGTCATAGTTCCTTTGATAGAACTATAGATGGAATACCTACAGTAGCATTGAGTTGGCAAATAAACTGGGATGACTCTACTATGGAATATATAGATGCTCCAAGGAGAGGGAGCAAGAGAAAATACTATCTAGTAATTGATACAATAGCATAACTTTGTACTAGCAGTAGGCCTCCATAATACTTTATAAAGCTGAAAAAGTGTCCACAACAAGGCCATCAAGTTACCATCAAGCAAACAGCTTGACACTCAACAGCTTTACATCATTATATTGCTGCTTTATCAGTACTTATGCAGCCCTAAGACAGTCTGGTATCTGAAACATTGCAACTACTCAATTGTGAGATTCCATGATGACTCACCATAGTGAGCAATATAAGTAATCCTATGGCACCACATATACGCCTAGCAGTAATACTATTTCTCATTTCTATAGACATACTCTTATTTATATGCTGCCAAAATTAAAGCTAAGTTATTTAGTTCCCAGTCACAAGCATCAGCAGATAAATTTTTGGACACAAGCTTGTTCTTGAATTCAATGCCAAAAGTGGGGCTACATCAAAGAAGGGCCATTTTCACTGAGTGCCCACTACAGATAATGCTGTGGACTTCTCAGGCTTTTAGTCAAGTATGCAATTGAGAATATCTACAGAGCTACAAGCTGATGATGATGATAAGGCAGAAGAGGTTGTAGCTGATGCAGTGCCTCCAGTCAAGGACCAGTCAATGACTATCATAACATCACCACCAGCAGTATTGGCAAATATGTTGCCAGCTCTACTAAAGCCTTGATAAGGCAATTAGGTGCAAAAGCTGAAAGGATAAATGCAACTGCTTGGAGAAATCAGGAAACAGTCCAGAGACAGGAAGAGTGGATAATACATGAACAGCCATCAATATCCTGGATAGAGAACATAGTTTCTAGATGGCAATGAAGAAACTTGAGTAGACATAGGACATAGCCAAAAATGGAGCAGTTTTGTAATGCAATAGGAGAGGAACATCATACAGCGTTTGAAGCACAACAACAGAGCTTAAAGATAAAGCCCACAGAAAAGCTAATGACAGCATGGGAGGGTGAGACTGAGGTGGGTACCCTATGAAAAGTATTTGGGTTTCATAGGTTGATCCAATCTGAATCAGCCATCAAGATCCCATACAATAGCTATCAAATGTTGGCAACTTGGAATTATTGACCTGCTTAAGAATGTTATGATGCAATTGCAATGGTGTTTGCTGGATGTACTGCAAATCTAGTAAATAGACTTGTAGGTGTTTGGGTAGCTCCTTGAGAGGATTTTGATGGCATTACAATGGCCTTATTATGACCTTCACTTATTTGAGCAGACAAAACTAGTCAGATATAGTCATAGGCTCAACGTAAATCTAATTTATTTGACTACAAACTGATCTTACTCAACTACTCATTTGATTGATCCTAGCAGTTGACCTAGTGTTTCCTCTTCCAAGCTTGTGCTTTCAATTTTATATAATGTTGGATTTGCACATTAGTGATCTCGGATATTGTACTCCAACTGCAGCAATATCTTTGGGTGCCTCCTTTCCTTCTAAAGCTGACTTAGATGGATCTTGTGTATCCTACAAATATTAAAATCACTTTTGTGTACTAGTATCACTGTTAAGGTGCTCAGGTCTTTCCTTAGCACTTCAATAAGCTTGATTTAGTATCACCAAATACCACAGCCTGATTGGTAACTCTTCAAAGAGGCTTTATCCTAAAAAACTAAGTATAATCTCATTTGTACTATTGCAATTAAACAATGCACCCTGATATAGCACTTTCTAATGCGTATATCCAATGTGTCAGCTCTGATATGTCATTGCTACTTTTGAGGGTGTATTTGTGCATAGAGCTTGGTTAATAGTGCTAATAGGCAAGTCCATTATCCTCTGGACCCATTAAGACCCTTGGGTTGGTCCTTAATACCACCTCTCTAGCTCCTAGAGCAGGTAGGTTAACTTTGTTGTTTTCTGGGATGTTAGTATTGCCTCCAGCTAAGTAGTCTCTCATGGACCACTTTGCTGCTATAATAAGCCGCACTGCTCCAATATTCTTGTGTAGTATTGTTACTGAGTCATATCTTGTGTGATAGATAGTCCAAATTTGGCTTAGGTGTCACTTAACTCCATAGGAAACTGTCAACTTATATGCAATATGATTCTTTATTGAATACCTGGTCTTAATGAAGCTAGTTATTGGATATTCCTAATTGCTCTAAGTCTGAATCATGCTGGTGGCATACTCACAGATTATCAGATCTGATATAGTGTTTGGGAGCCTCCTGTCTTCAGAGCACAACTCCATTTGAAAAATTATTGAGATTATCCCATCCAAAGGCTGTCACAAAGTTAAAGTCCCATGACTAAGAAGCACTGATCCCATCAGGACACTGTCCAGAGACCATTGAAAAATAATTGCACCCCAGATTTCACAAAAAACTTAGTCAAATTTTTCATCACAACAAAGTATAAGTGGCTTTTGATTAGTTCCCTGCCAATTTGCTCACTTTCTGATCCCAGACACTCTATTGCCTCCTACATTTGTGTGCATCAATTGGCTATTGCCTCTTTTCACACTCCTTACTTCCTGACTCAACTGTTTCTCTTACTTTTCATGCGTATGAATTAATTTATTTCTGTTGAAACTTCAGTTGTACCTCAATTGCCAATTGAATTCATTTATACAAGTCTCTATACCTTACATTAACATTTAGCCCAACCCCACACTCAACAAGTCACTCCATTAAAATCTACCACTTAATAAATATTTCTGCTGTAATGCTCTGGTTCCACAACTTTGGCAGAAACCCAACAGCTTTATGCCTCTGTTCATTCACTGGTTCTCACACATCCTGGTCTTCAGCTGGTACTGCAAGGCCTATCACCTCATCTGCCAGTCCTTGCAATGAATCCTTGCAATATTCAAGTGTGTTTTCTTGAGCACTGCTCTTGAGGAAGTACTGCAACCTATTGGTGTGCCTATTAATGCTCCAATGTTCCACTGAAGGCATTGTGCCAGCCTTTTGAGTTCTTGACAATGTTACCTTGTTAGTCAGTGGGATCTCCACCCAATGTTTTAGAACTCCACTGAAGGCATTGTGATAGTCTTTCAAGCTCTTGATGCTGTAGCCTTGTCAGTTGGTGGGATCTCTACTCTGTCAACAATGAAAGATGTGGAGGCTGTGGTAGACAAATTGCTTTTTTCAGCAAACTCATCTACTTTGCTGGAGTGTAGCTCAAGTGGCTGCACTTCCAACTCTTGTGAAAACAACTGTTTTCTAGTTGGTAATTCTTCTTGGCTACAATGGGACTCAGTCTGTTCCTGGCTTGCGGCATTAATTGGCAAGAGCTGCATTTTTTTGCATGCCTCACTCTCTTGGGCTTGGGTAGGCATTTTCCCTTTACCTTTTCCTTTATCACTGCCTGGTCCTTCACTGCTACTTCAACTGAGTGCTATTGTGCTGGTGCATCTGTGTCTGTCTGCTTGTCCCTAATTGGCACTCTTCCAGCTACCTGACATGTCTTTGATGCATGTCTGGAGCTTTCACCCTGCTTATAATGTACTCTTGAGGAAGCTGCAGGTTTTTAGCCATGGCACCCTTGTTCTTCTGCCTTTCATAGTTTCTGCTATTTTTAAGATACTTTCTTAGCATATCAATGCTGGCCCAAAATCTGTTTACCCACTTGAATCCAGGATAATATTCAAGTAACAAGTGAAGTGCATTCTGCTTGGCCTTGAGTTCCTGATGGTCCCATGGTATGCTGGCCTTAAGGTGATGGTGTGTTAGACTTCTGACAGCCTTATGTATATTAGCAACTCTTCATTGTTGCAAGCAATGGCTTCACAGATCTTCAATGTCTTTGATTTATAGGCCTTGGTATACACACCTGACTGTCTCCCTCCCATGCTGTGATAGGTTTTTCTGTGGGTTTTATCTTTGGGCACTGTTGTTGTGCTTCAAAGACTACAAGGTGTTTCTCTGCTATTACAATGGGAAATGGCTCAGTTCTTGACTGTGACATTGAGCTACTTGTGTTCCTTCCATGCAGCAAAGATATTGCTTTCTCTACCTGGGATATTGATTGCTCTACACGTATTATCTGCTTATCCTGCTTCTAGACTATTTCCTGATCTCTCTGGGCCGTTGCATCTATCTTGTCAGCCACAGCACCTAATTGCTTCATTAATGCTTTGATATGAGCTGACAACATACTTTCTAATATAGGTGGTGGTGAAGTTATCATGGCCACTTGCCGGTCTTCAACTGAGGGTACTGCATTTGCTACATTCTCATCTGCCTAAGCATAACAGTCAGCTTGTGGCTCCGCCAAGGTTTTCAATCACCTACTTGACTGAGAGCCTGAGGAGTCTGCATCACTACCTTCAATGGGCACACTGTCCACAGGGCCTTTTTTGAATGTAGCCCTGCATGTTGCACTGAATGTCAAAGCAAGCTGTTGTCCAACCATTCTTCTGTTGCTCTCAGTGGTGGGGTTTAGTTGGGAATCAAATGACTTTGCTTTATTTTTTGGTGGCATATATATGGAAGTGAGTCAAACCAAAGGGGAAATAGTTTCACATATACATGTGTATGTGGTGCCACAACTTTGTTTATAATGCTCACTATGGCAGGCCATCATTGAATCTTACTTTCCTGTAGGTGCACTGTCTCAAATACAAGACTGTCTTAAGTTCACATAAGTAATGACCAAAAAGTGATATAATAGCATCACATTGTTTAAGGTCAAACTGCTTGCCCCATGGACAAGACTACTTTGATTCAATGCCATTGTAGTGGGGTGACAGTGACACCCACTGACAGATGTGCTGATTCCCTTATTTTCTACTTCCCTATAAATCTACTACACTTATTTTAATTTTATTGCATTTATCTTACCCAATCAGTACTATCCCATAAGCCGGTTGACTATCACACATGCTTACCTTGTTGCATAAGTTACCCCTCACTTTATGTAAGATTACTGGCTATAAGTGCTTCTATATTAGGCAAGTACCTGTGCCAGTACCTGTGGGACATGATCGCCCTGTGTCACCATCCCTACCATTTCCATATCATGTATGGTGTTCCTATGTTACACAGGTCTCAGAATACTGATTCCTGATTGGTTGGATGTGCTGTGCCTCTTAGAAGCTTTCAGTACCTACTTAGAACATTCTTAGGTCATTCTGATGTCATTAAGATTTCTATTGATATCTGGAACCTTCTGGAACACCATGATTAGTAATCACTTAGCCAGTGAGAAAAGTATATAAGGGAGGCTATCCCTCAACAATAAATCATCATCCTTTTTATCAATATACCAACTTGTCAATTAGTGTGATCACTGCTACCTGCTGCTACCTGAACTTCCAACCCCAGACCACAGGACACTCCCAGGAAACTGTGCTGGCAGCCAACTGACCTTGGAGGCACTACTTGTGAGTAATACTCAGAGTAGGTATCTTTTATTATATTTGATTCTTACCCAAGTTTGTGCTTGTACAGGCAAAGATACTTTTCTGTCTTTGTAACTATTGACCACAGCTGCATTCTTATCAAGTCCCTGCTGGTGGAGCTTACAGTTGTTTTGACTTTGGAAGCTTTAGTACATTGTCATCTCAAAGGACACTAAACCTAGCACATACTTTTGTTAAGACGCCAACTAAGTTGGGGATTGTAGCTCAATAGTTTTCCCTTGATAAGCTTGTGGCTTTATTCCCCATCACATTAGATTAGAGACAGAACCCAAGTATTCCTAGCAAGCTTTTGCCAGAGGTTATTGCACCCAGTGAACACCCCACATACAAAACACTTGAGAAGTGTTGGACGTATCTTTCCCTTTGACCTATACACCACCACACCGTAAGGGAGGAGAAATAAGACCATGTGGTTATTGTGGCAAGCCTCTCAGCCATGAAGCATGCAGAGAGCATAGAAAGTATTACATGGATCATGGCCTTTGTTTTGCCACCTGAGTCATATTTGAACATTTGTCAGTCACTACTGTACCAACATTATCCTGCCAGCCAGTTAATGCTTCTATATTGGCACCTGAACATCTTTGTCATCTTGCACAAACTGAGTCAGGTGTGTTTGCAACACCTTTAGGCTCACCCCAACCTTCTGAATATGACATGCAGAGTGATAGCTCTGATTAAGAAGGTTCACTGATAGATCTTGAGCCTATCTTCCGTAAAAACAGTGCCATGTATGAGCCTGGTCCAGTCCCTATATGCGATGCAACTTACCATATACATGGTACAAGTGAACAACCATCATGCAGCTGCCAACATATGATCCACAGACTGTCCTGATTCCAGCAAGTGTGAGTAGTTGCATGGCATTCACATCCAAAAATGCTACCATTGCAACATGTCCAAATTGTTAGCAATCTACCACCTTCAAGGGAAAACATTGTTCACACTCCAGATATTTTCCACTCATACCCTGGCAGAGGAAGCTGATACAGTCCAACAAATATTGCAAAGCTATACAGTAACTCACTCAGTATCAATCAAGAGCAAACATATCCAGTATATTTCATGGCAAACATTACAATCAACCAAGAAGCAAGGGCTACTTTGAAGGTATGTTTGACCATGCCTTTGCTTTAGCACAAGATGGATTCTTATTAAACAAGTACTCTACCAGCAAATCCTGCAGGCCACTGATTCTCTTCAACTGGAATCTACCATCCATCTTACAGTATCAGAGCAATAATCTGATGGTAGTATGGCAGGTATCTGGGCCTAAATCACTGTCCAGCCTGAATAGCTGCCTGTATTCATTGCTGGATGAATTTTGTATGCTTTCCAGTGGCATAACAGTATATGGCTGTCATTTAAAAGTGCATATTATTATCTGCATTAGAGATTCCCCAGCCATCAGCAAGATAGCTTGTTTTTCTGGGCACAATGGACAGTATTGCTGTCAAAAGTGTGAGATCCAGGGAATTTACTCCATAACTCACACATTATTATTACCCAAACACCAGCACTAAGAACATCATCTTTCCACAGAGACAATGTGCAGAAGTCAGCATGCAATTGCAGCAAAGTTGGCAAGCTATAAGCCATTGGTCAGAATATGGAATCAATTGGAAACTGTAGATACTTAAGATAGAGGGTACATGTTGGCACAAGAGCTTTCCACTGGGAGCAATGCATTTGCTTTTCAACAATATCATTATACTGATCACCAAGTTGTTCATGGGGCATTTCAAGCCAAATAAGCCCCTTGAGATACTGGAGAAATTCAAATGAATTAACAAGATACTATAGAGTATCTGCTACCCTAAGTACTTCTCACAGGCTCCAATTAGTTTTCATACACATATACAACAATGCATATATAAGGACTGAATGAACTGGATATGTATTTATTCAATTGTCATTCTGGAGCCATTACTACCAAGAGTACATTGGAAGCATTGGGAGTCATATGTGGACATTGTGGAATATTTATTCAGAAGCGGATCACCTATGCCAACTTGACACATCTACAGCTGTTGTGTGAGGAATTTGAGATGGAATTTGAGTGGCTTTACTAAACACTTAAAGCTGAACATGTAGATCTCTGCTGCTACTGTATTCATTCTCTAATCCATCTTGCATGGTGTGTGGAGAATATTGGGCCTTGCTTCACCTTTTGGGAGTTTCCTATGGAATGGTGCGGTAGGGTAGACATACCTCCCATGGACAAGTTTATTCATATAGCTATTATAATGTAATTATCTGTATTTTATCTTATCAGTATTATCCTATTCTTCTTTTGCCCATAGAATTAGTATTATCTGCATATGATGTTTACCCTTATTAGTTATTAGCATTAGTTATCCCAGATGTTATTTGGCTTTGTGATCTATATTTATATCTACATTAAGCAGGTACATGTGTCAGTACCTGTGACACATAACCTAAGTCTGTGTTACCATCCTTATCATTTAAATATCATATATGGTATCTCTGTATTGCGCAGGTTTCAGACTACTGATCCCTGATAGGTTGGATGTGCTGTGCCTTTTAGAATCTTCCACAACATTCTGGGCATATTTTTAGCTCATAGTGATGTAATCAAGAATTCCACTGATGCCTGGAATCTTCTAGAACCTTGTCATTAGTAATCACTTGGCAATCAGGAAATGTATTTAAGGGAAGGTAATCCCTCATCAATAAATTATCCCTTCTATCAGTAACACTACTCCCTTATTGATAAGAAGTTGATCACTGCACCTGCCTTTAACATTTACATCTCAGACCTGCCATCAAGGAGCTTTTCAGGGTAGTACACAGGATACACAGAGGCCTTTGGAGATACCTGGAGCACCTAGGAAGCTAGAGAAGCAGGAGCTTTTACCATAATGGCATATTGACAAAGACACCAGCAGTTTAGGCCTAGAGGTTATTGCACCCATCAGAGACCTCATACACCTTGAGTTGTGTGGCTTTTCCCAGGAATACCTCTACACCACCACAGCAAATGTGTGGGGAGATAGGAAGATGAGTCAAGTTGCAGGTACTACCATATCACAATCTCATTAAGAATATTATCTTTTAGTCTGTCATGAAAGTGATGAGTTTGCACAAGGAGGACAGCCAGAAAGAGTTGGAAAATACTGAGGACAAATGTGCACATGGTGACACCTATGCCTATGGCATTAAGAAGCTAAGCAGCCCCATTGTGTGGGTAGTCAGGTAAGTAATGCAAGGTTAGGTTGGGTGCAACAAGCAACTACTTTCTATCAGGAAAACTCTACAAAGGTGTGCCAGATTTCTCATGGTCACAAGCCAACTTCTACACCATTCAATATGGAATCAACACAAACAAAAGCCAGAGTGCACATATAAGGGGGACTAGAATCCAGCAGGGAGAAGGAATATATTGGCAAAATACCAATAAGTTCTTTACAGATATTCAGGAGTTATTCATGGCAGCAATGGCAACAACCAAGCATATGTTTGCAACTTATATATGTTACCAGCAGTACAAGATATATGGCAACTTTGCAAGTATCACACTAAAAAGCCAAAAAGTTGGGGTGATAGAAATATGTCAATTGTGGCAGGTGTGAACATTTGTGGAGGTTAGTAAGCAGGAGGCCATAGTTTTTTTGATTCAAACTCTATGTGGAATATCCAAGGTAGTAGCGGGTAAGCAAATAAAGAGGGGTGATTCTACAGCGGAAAATATGAATTGCACAAGGAGAGATAGAAAAAGGAAATACTATTTGGTAAATAGGTACTGTAGCATTATACAGTACTAGCTCTAGGCTGTCATACTGCCAATATAATGCCATCAGAGTCTTGCAATGAGGCTGTCAAAATACTGTCGAGTTTGTTGCCATATAAGGCAATTGGATGTCCTGGCCAATTGGATCCACTTAAAATAGTTATAGAGAGCTACAAGGCCACAACAATACCATGCAAATATTTTCACAGCACCAATAAAATATCATAAAGTTTTATCCCTCTATTTGGTCGTAAAATTAGCAAAACACTGTCATGATCCCATCATAAGATTGTTAGGAGGGTCACTTATTCCAAGCTGCTGGTATTATGATGGACTCTAGGTGGGATCCTGATGGCTGATCTGGATTGGATCCACCCATGGGACCAAATTATTTTTCATAGGGAACTGATCTGAAATGTTTTGAACAGACTGGTCATCAACTTAGATGTGTCACAACTTCTTGCAGGCTTGATCAAATTTGATTAAATAAGCATTCTTAAGAGTCGCTTCCCTTGGAATCTTGGTGGCAGGTTTCATTACTACAGTGTGGTCCATAACTGGGAGCTGTAAGTAACTTGATCTGCTCATAATTGCAAGATTAACATCTGATCAACATTGATGTATTTAATCAGTAATCAATGTATGAATAGTAATATATGTACAGGTGCAAGGCAACTGATACATTCCTTGATAGTACTTTAGGTACACTCTACACTATTTGTAGGGACTATACAAGTATAATTTGGTCAGGATCTCCAGTGGCACTTTTCTTAATGGCTAGCAAGATTTTATGCTTATATATATAGATATATCTCCTCCAACTGTTACTAACACTTAAGGTAGACATTCAGCTTGTTTAATAAATGTCTTATAGAGCCTTATGATCATTGAAGTTAGCTATAGTACCACTGGTATACCATATGAACAACTGCAAAGTTGGCATATTTGGGATTGCTGATCTTAGGCCATATGTAGGTATTAGACTTCTTCCATTGGATAGTGCTACATTGAGCCATGATTGCCAAATGATGCCATAATGTACCAAGGGGGCCAAGTGAGCCTATACTTGGCCACAGAGTGTGAAACATAGCTCTGCATCTTCATGCAAAGCAGCCCCTGTGTTTCACCTAGTGAGCTGCAGAAAAACCATTTTATGACCTTTTTTTTGGATCAATGTTGAGAAGGATGTGTAGGATCACAAAAATATTGAAGACATGCATTGGGTACTCAATAACCGTGGCACTCTGAATCTGGCTCTGTTGTGTTGTATTATGATTAGTTTGGGGCTTGTTCTACAATGTAGAGGCTAATCAACAATATACAACAACTTCCAGTGTGCTAATACTGAAATGGTTTATTGGGAGTTTGATATACCAATAGAAGATATAACTTTCACTAATTTCCTCAATCTTAGGCTCAAAATATACCGTAGGCAGGGTTTATCACTTCTACAGCAGTGTTCTGACCTTCTGTTGACTAATGGGCTTATTTACTTTTAAAGTAGCTTTTCCTTATTTGGAAGTCACTTTCCTTTCTGAGAAATTATTTCCTAATATGGAAGTTCTGAACTCCCCTTTAACCTAAAGGGGTGTGTTGTAGAAGTCTCTAAAGGGGTCTTTAGACCTAAAGGGGTGTCTTTAGAGTAAAGGGGTTTCTTAAAGGGGTCTCTAAAGGGGTGTCTAAAGGGGTGTCTAAAGGGGTGTCTAAAGGGGTGTCTTTAGAGTAAAGGGGTTTCTTAGAGGGGACTTTTCCGACGGAAAAGTGGTAGTTTCTGGTAGAACTTAGATTGGATTCTTGTGAGCTTTGCAGTCTCTTTACTGATGTAGTACTGATCAAAGTCAGAATACTCAACAGTGCAAGTGATGCAGGGGAAGTCTTATAACCTTTAAACTTGTAATCGTAGTGTGGAGATTCTGGAAAAAGAGGCTTTCCCTTTATTTTTCAGCTAGGGAAGTCATATATATGAAAAATTCAAAGGATCAAAGTTTTTGGGCAATTGCGCAAGCAATACACGTAATACAAAGCTAATATTTTGCAGTGACGCAGATCGGACATAGGCGCAGCACTGGTAAGAATTTCACGTGATCTGCTTGGCTGGTTCAAAAGTTACATGCAATCAAAGTCACCCTAGTAATCCTAGCAAAAAGGCATAGTATATATAATAATTGGACTCTTTTGGTCATAACGTCTTAAGTACTGCTTCAAATGAGCTGTAATTTGAAACATGTGTTGGCTACTACGTGTTCTGTATGACATAATATTCTTGGATGGATTGCTTGTCAGAGTCTGGAGCATTTGTTCTTCAAAGTTGGAAATTCTTGATCTTTCACTTGTGGGTTACGATAGCAAAAAGCAAAATAAAGAAATGAGTGCAATATTGGTTTAGAGATATTGCAGTAATGGAATACTTTCCATTACCACAGCTCCTGTAGCTTGTATCATGTCACAAAAATGCATGGCACTATCTTGGTCCACTGGTACTATCAGGCACTATATTTAAATATTAGTCCTAAAGTAAAACCTATATAAAGCACTTATATTGCCAGATAATACTAGTGGACCAAGATAGTGCCATGCATTTTTGTGACATGATATAAGCCACAGGAGCTAGATTTAGAGTGCCATGGGTATTGAGTGTCAGATGCATGTCTTCAGTCCTTTTGTGCTCTCACACATACTGCACAATGTTGATCCAAACCAAAAGGTCAAAAAATGGATTTTCTCCACCACAATGGGTGAAACACAGGGGCTGCTTTGCATGAAGATGAAGAGTCATGTTTCACACTCTGTGGCAAAGTTGAGGACTGCTATGCTTTTGTGGCACGCAATGGCACTATTTGGCACCCATGGCTCAATGTGGCATTATCCAACAGAACAAGTCTATTATATATCTGTCATAGTCTACCACCTGAATGTTTGAGTTAAATCAGTTTTTGGTCAAACCAATTTGTGTCATGTTAAGCCCATCAGTATATCAGGATTATCCATCAAATCAGTAGTCTTAGTCAGCAGATGAATCAGCACATCCTCATCAGACAGAAATAGATATATTAAGTAGGATCTAACTTGGTGATGATGATGCAATAAAATGAGTCTTCAATCACAATCTACATTAGGAAATACAATTAGTCAGCAATTGATCTGGCAAAATATACTTAAGGAGTCACTGGTACTTTAATAAAAATCAGTTCAAGTCTTGGTGAATATAATACTTACTCAACCCCGTATTCCTCTGCAACACTTATATCAAGACTTGTAACATATCATTATAATTCCCAGAATATTAACAACCTGATGCATGTGTCTGCTTGCATACTCAACTCCAAACCAGAGTGGGAGGTGGCTTAAAAGTGCTTGGGAATCACTTCATTTCAAGTGGCTATAGACTTATGCATATTTACTACAGGAATTCAGGTGTTTTTATTACTGCAATAGTCTAGTCCAAAACTAGGTATACATGGATCTTTAACATTGCTTCTTTATACTGTAATAATAAGGATCAAAGCATCAATACATCTATATCATGTGGTATGCCCCTTACTGATCTGAACTCCTTGCTGGGATTGCACATTTTCTCAAAGCTTCATCCTTCTACACATTTCATAACTTGAAGTATATCCAACATATCCTTATTAATATATTATTTTTTGGTGAGATCTGTAGAATTTACTCCATAACTCACACACATTGTTACTCTCTAGGCCCCATCACTAAGAGCAACATCTTCCCACAGAGGCAGTGTTCAGAAGTCAGCATGCAATTGCAGCAAAGATGATAAGCTATAAGCCATTGGCCAGAATATGGAACCAAGTGGAAACCAGATATAGTTAAGAAAGTGAGTATCTGTAGGAGCAAAAGCTTTCCACTAAGAGCAATGCATTTGATATTCAGCAATATCCCTATAATAATGACCAAGTTGTGAATGGAGCATTTCAGGCTGAATGCACCCTTTGCAATGCCAGAGTAACTTAAAAGAATTGGCAAGATATTACAGAGTATCCACTACCCAAAGTACTTCTCACAAGCACCAATCAATACTCATATTCATATGCAACAATAAATATGCAAGGACTGGATGATCCAGATATGTACTTATTTAAGTGGCTTTCCCACGCTATTTCCATCAAGAGTACATTGGAAGCATTGAGAGTCATATGTCAACATTGTAAGAACATTGATCCTGAAGTGAATCACTAATAGCAACTTGATGCATCTATAGCTGTTGTGCAAGGAGTTTGTAATTGGACTTTGGCAGTGATACTACAAGCATGATGCTGAATGTATGTATCTCTGCCATCACTGTATCCATTTTCTACTCCATCTTGCTTGATGTGTGGAGAATATTGGGGCATGCTTCACCTGTTAGGAGTTTCCTATGGAGTAGATGTGTGGGGAGATAGGAAGACACATCAAGTTGCATGTACTACCATGTCCCCATCTCATCAAGAATACTACCATCAGGTCCATAATGGATCTGATTTGTTGGCACATGGTTGTCAGCCAGGAGCAGTTGGAAAATGCTGAGCACAGATGCACACTTGGTGACACCTATGCCTTTGGCAATGAAGCCAAGCAGCCAATATTTTTAGGATTTGTAGGTAATTTTCTAAGTGACCAAGTAATGTGAACATTTAGGTGAAATTACAAATTTTTGCAACAAAAAGGAGAGATAGTTAGCAGTAAAGATCTGAGTATAGAAACTCTGCAGCAACTGAGGATAGACTTTTCATATCTGTACTGAATATGACCACAAACTAGAATTCTCAGATGTGGTGTATATAATCTGAAGAATCTCATCATCTTAAACATAAGAAAGAACTTTTACTCAGTGTCAAGAGACTCCAATTTGATAGGTATTCATAGCTGACAATAGAACACTTGATACAGTGGGAGAAGGAACTATCCAAGTATACCTTAGAAGCAGTGAATGAAGCCATACACTGACCTTTAAAGAAGTATTTTATGTACTAGAAATAGTCAAGACCTACTATTTGTAGACAAGGCCTCCGCAAATGGACTCAATTTTGGCTTTAACAATTCTGGATGCAAGATCACTGACTAAAATGGTGCTCATCTGCTTTGGGTATCAGAGATCAGAATCTGTACTAGTTGACTTATATTCCATTGTATTTAGAAGCCAATATAGGTAACTCAAATGAAGAAACACCAATCCTTTGTAACAATCCATTTAGACACATGATTTTTGATTATTTGCACAATATGATCAAAGAACAGCTTATTTCCAGAGTATAGATTGATCCCCTAGTTAATTTGAAGCACTGTGAAGTGTGAGTATATGGGAAACAAGCTAGATAGCCATTCAAGAGTTCGGGGTTAATCAAAATTAAGAAGGAATTAGATCTTTATCACACACATCTACCTCTGAAAAATCTCAGATGTGGAATTCATCTAACTCTTAGCTGGTATTCTGCTGATATTTTGATAGTATTTTGCTAGTATTCCACTGGAGTTTTTGGTTCAAATTTCAGATGCAATTTTTGATAAAAGTAATTGGTAACTAATTACTAAATTTGGTATGAGTGATAGCTGACCTAGTCTCCTCCTGGAAAATTTATTTGCCTGCATGCACATTAGCTAACAATAGAGATATTGAAAGCTGTTGATTTTAAGAGACTTGTAATTCAGCTGATATTATGATGATATTTTGCTGGCCTTTTCTTAATATTTTTTTGTAGGGATCTGTATGGATCTATGCAAAACCTATCCTTAGCAGGATGATGTGTTTGATCACTTTTATTGATGAATATGCAAGATACACATGAGTTTACATCATATAGACAAAGGAAGAAGCTCTGTCTTAGCTCAGGGAGCTAAAAGCCATGGTGGAGAGAGAAGCTGCTGAAGAAATCAAGAAAACACACCCTGACAATGCCCTATGATATATTATTGCAATGATCTTGTCAAAAGGCCATCACAGATTCTAGGTCCTGTGACTAAGAGATATTGATCCCAGCAGGATACTGCTCAGAGACTGTCAAAAAATAACTGCACCCCAGATTTTACAAAAAACTTAGTTAAGACTTTTCATCACAACATTATAATTACCCACACTCAACAAGTAACTCCATTAAAAACTATCACTCAATCAGTGTTTCTGCTGTAATGCTGTGGCTCTACAACTTTGGCGGTGTGATGGTGTATAAGTCCAAGGGACAGATACATCCAACACTTCTCAAGTGTCTTGTATGTGGGGTGCACACTGAGTGCAACAGAAGCCCTATGGCTTTATACCACTGTTCACTCACTGGTTTCTATACATCCTGGTCTTCAGCTGGCACTGCTAGGCTAGCACTTCATCTGCCAGTCTTTGCAGTGAATCCTTGCAATACTTAAGTTTGTTTCCTTGAGCACTGCTCTTAAAGAACTACTGCAACCTCTTGGTGTGCCTATTAATGCTCCAAAATTCTACTGAAGGCACTGTGATAGCCTTTAGAGTTCTTGACAATGTTACTTTGTTAGTCAGTGGAATCTCCATTGTGTCAACAATGGAGGATGTGGACGCTGTGGTAGACAAATGGCCTTTGCCTGCAAACTTATCAGCCTAACCAGAGTGCAGCTCAACTAGCTGCACTCCCCAATCTTGTTAAAGCAGCTGTTTTTGTGTTGGTAATCTTCTTAGCTATGATGGGATTCAGTTTGTTCCAGGCTTATGGCATTGATTGGCAAGAACTGCAGCTTTTTTCTTATGCTTCCCTTTCTCTGGCTTGGGTAGACTTTTTTCCCTTTACCTTTTCCTTTATCACTGCCAGGTCTATTACTGCTATTTTGTCTGAGTTGTTCTGGTATTGAACTAAATTTTCTCCTTGATAAATGCTGCTCTGATACACCGGTTTTGGTCTGCTTGTCCCTTGCTGGTACTCTGCAGGCTACCTGATGCTTCCTTTCTGCTTGCTTCAAGCTTTCAGCTTATGCTATGACAGGCTCCCAAGGTAGCTGCTTGTTTTTATCACTGCCAGGTCCATCACTGCTACTTTTACTGAGTGCTACCTGAATAGAACTATGACTTTTCTATGCAAAATCTGGTGCTGATGCATCTGTGTCTGCCTACTTTCCCTTATTGGAACTCTTTCAGCTACCTGATGTCTCTTTGATGATTGTTTGAAGCTTTTGGCCCTGCTTGTAATGGGCTCTTGAGGAAGCCATCCCTATGAGAATTATTGAGATGATCCTGTCAAAAGGCCATCACAAAGTTAAACTCCTGTGACTAAGAGGTACTGATCCCTTCAGGACACAATCCAGAGACCATTAAAAAATAATTGCACCCCAGATTTCACAAAAAACTCAGTCAAGATTTTTCACCACAACAATGTATAAGTGGCTTTTGATTAGTTCCCTGCCAATTTGATCACTTTCCAATCCAGGACACTGTATTGCCTCCTATGTTTATGTGCATTGATTGGCTATTGCCTCTTTTCACACTCCTTACTTGCTGACTCATCTGTTCTCTTACTTTTCATGTGTACAAATTGATTTATTTCCATTGAAACTTAAGTTGTACCTCAATTGCCAATTGTATTGACCTATAGAAGTCCCTAAACCCTACACTAACATTAAGACCAACCCCACACTCAACAAGTAACTCCATTAGAGTCTATCACTCAATAGGTACTTCTGCTTTAACACTCTGGTTCTACAACTGTGGCAGTGCAATGGTGTATCAGTCCAAGTGAGAGATACATCCAGCACTTCTCTAGTGTTTTGTGTGTGGGGTGCTTACTGGGTGCAATAACCTTGGGCAGAAGTGTGCTAGGAATACTTGGGTTCTGTCTCTAATCTAATGTGATGGGAAGTAAAGCCACAAGCTTGTCAAGGAAAAACTATTGAGCTACAATCCCCTACCCAGTTGGCATCTTAATAAAAGTACATGCTGGGTTCAGCATCCTTTGAGATGACAATGTACTAAAGCTTCCAAAGTCAAAACAACTTCAAACTCCACCAGCAGGGACTTGATAAGAATGCAGCTGTGGTCAATAATTACAAAGACAGAAAAGTATCTTTGCCTGTACAAGCACAAACTTGGGAAAGAATCAATATATTGAAAGATACCTACTCTGAGTATTCCTCACAAGTAGTGCCTCCAAGGTTGGTTGGCTGTTTGCATGGTTTTCTGGGAGTGTCCTGTAGTCTGGGGTTGGAAGCTCAGGTAGCAGCAGGTAGTAGTGATCACACTAATCAACCAGTTGGTATATTGATAAAAGAGATGATGATTTATTGTTGAGGGATTGCATCCCTTATATACTTTTCTCACTGGTTAAGTGATTGCTAATCATAGTGTTCCAGAAGGTTCCAGAGATTAATAGAAATCTTAATGACATCAGAATAAGCTAAGAGTGTTCTAAGTAGGTGCCAGAAGGTTCTAAGAGGCACAGCACATCCAACCAATCAGGAATCACTACTCTGGATCCTGTGTAGCATAGGGATACCATATATGAATATAGAAGTAGTAGGGGTGGTGGTACAGGTTGCTCATCTGTCATGGGCACTGGTGTAGGCACCTGCCTAATATAGAAGCGCCTACAGCTAGCAATCTTACATAAAGTGAGGGGTAACTTATGCAATAAGGTAAGCAGGTGAGATAGTCAGCCAGTTTATGGGATAGTACTGATCAAGTAAGATAAATGGGATAAAACTAAAATAAGTGTAGTAGAGAAATAGGGAAGCAGAGAATATGGGAATGAGCACATCTGCCAGTGGGTCTCACTGTGACCCCACTATAATGGTAGCATTATACAGAACCTACTGTAGGCCATTATACTGCCAATATAATGTCACCAGAGTCTTGCTGTGAGGCCATCAAAATACTATCAAGTTTCTGCCATATAAGGCAATTGGATGTCCTGGCCGGTTGGATCCGCTTAAAATAGTTATAGGGTGCTAAAATACAGCAGCAATACCATGCAAATATTGTCACGGCATCAATTAAATCTTGCTAATTTTTATCCCATTAGTTAGTTGTAAAATCAGCAAAACACTGTTGTGATCCTGTCATTAGATTGTTAGGAGGGTCACAAATTCCAAGCTGCTGGTATTATGATGGTCTCTGAGCAGGATCCTGAAAGCTGATCTGGATTGGATCCACCTGCAGGACCAAATTATATTTCATAGGGCATGGGTTTTTATCCATTGCACCCTTGTTCTTGTGCCTTTGACAGTTTCTGCTATTACTGACATACTATCTCAGCATACTAATGCTGGCCCAAAATCTGTTTGCTTGTTTGAATCCAGGATAATGATCATGGAGCAAGTCCGGTGCATTGTGCCTGCCTTGAGTTCCTGATGGGCCCATATTGTGCCAGCCTTGAGGTGTTGGCATGCCAGACTTCTAATGGCCTCTTAAATATTAGCCCACACTTCATAATTGCAGTCATTGGCTTTACCAATCTTGAATGTCTTTTTATTTTTATGCTTTGGCATATACACTACATTGTCTCCCTCCCATGCTGTAATGGTGTTTTCTGTGGGCTTTGTTGCTGGGCACTGTTGTTGTACTCCAAAGACTGTATAGTATTCTTCTGCTGTAATATTGGGAAATGGCTCAATTCTTGGCTGTGACATTGAGCTTCTTGATTTTCTTCTTTGCTGCAAAGCTACAGATTTCTCTACCTGGAATACTGATAGCTCTATATCTTTTATCAGCTCATCCTGTTTCCGCACTATTTCCTGATTTTTCTGGGCCATGGCATCTATCCTATCAGCCACTGCACCTAATTCCCTCAGTAATGCTTTAGTATGAGCTGATAACATACTGCTGATACAGGTGGTGGTGATGTTTTGATGGCCACTTGCTGGTCCTCAGCTGGAGGTACAGCTTTTGCTACAATCTTGTCTGCCTCAGCATTATGGTCAGCTTGCTCCTCCACAAAGAATCCCAACTGCCTACTTGACTGCAAGCCTGAGGAGTCTGCATTATTACCTCCAGTGGGCACACTGTTCACAGGTCTTTTTTGGTTGTAGCCTGGCTTGTTGCACTGAATGTCAAAGCAAGCTGTTGTCCAACTGTTTCTCTGCTGCTGTCAGCAGTGAGATTTGTTTGGTAGCCAGATAACGTTTCTTTATTTTTTGGCAGCATATATATGGAAGTGAGTCAAACCAAATGGGAAATGGTGTTACGTATATATGTGTATATGTTTCACAACTGTATTTATAATGCATACAATGAAAGGTCACCATTGAATCTTACATTCATGTAGTTGCAATATCTCAAATACACAACTGTCTTAAGCTTATATGAGTATTGACAAAAAAGTGATATAATAGCATTGTGTTGTAGAGTGTCAGACTGTTTGCCATGATTACATTAATTCAATGCTGTAAGAGAAGAGAAAAAGGACTATATGGCTATTGTAGCAAGTCTCTCATCCATGGAGCACACAGACAACATGGGTAGTATTACAAGGATCACTGCCAGTGTTTTGCCATGCAAGTCATAATTACCATTTACCAATCACTACTTTACCAACATTATCTTGCCAGCCACTTGATACTTTTAAAACAGCACCTAACCACACCTGTTACCTTGCTCAAACTGAGTCAGGTGAGTTTGTGGCATATTTATGATCACCCCCAGCCTTCTGAATATGACACACAGAGTAATAGCTCTGAAGAAGCAGGCTCACTGATGGATTAAGGGCCTATCTACCCTTCAGTAATACCCTGAGTGAGCCTGGTAAATTTTCTTTATGCAATAAGACAACACCTGTGGAAAAAAATGCCAAGGACACTCTACAAAGTCAAGTGATCCTAGTAATCCAACTACTGGTGGATAATTTGATGTTGTGGCTAGAGAAGTGGTGCATTTCCACTAATATCAATAATGGGGGTTTTCAGGATTTTTTACTACTTCTTTCCAGATTCATCCAGGGATGCAACTTACCATGTACATGGTAATACCTGTCTAAAGAAGCTCATGCAGCCCAACAAATATTGCACAGCTATAAAGTACTACACTCATGATTAATCAAGTGCAAACATATCCAATATACTGGATGGCAAACATTACAAACAGCTAAGAAGCAAGGGTTACTTCAAGGTATTTATGACCATGCCTTTGCCTTGGCACCTGATATATTCTCATTAATCCAGCACTCTACCAGCAAATCCTGCTGGCTATTGATTCTCATTAACCTGTATCAGCTGCCTATCTTACAGTATCAGAGCAGTATCAACCAAGCGCAAACATATCCATCATATTTGATGGTAAGCATTACAAATTGCTAAGAAGCAAGAGCTACTTTGAAGGTATGCATGACCATGTCTTTGTCTTGGCACTTTAAGGATTCTCATTAAACAAGTACTCTACCAGCACATCCTGCTGGCCACTGATTCTCATCAACCTGAATATGCTGCCTATCTTACAACATCAGAGCAGAAATCTGATGCTAGTCTCAATAGTGTCTGGGCCTAAATTGCCATCCAACCTTGATAGTTACCTGTATTCATTGCTGGGTAAATTTTGTATACTCTCTAGCAGGATAACAGTAAATGACCATCATGTCAGAGTGCATATTAGTATCTGCATTGGAGATACCCCAGCCATCAGTAATAGAGCTGGCTTTTCTGGGCACAATGGACAGTATTGCTGTCAAATGTGAGAGATCCAGGGGACTTACTCCACAACTTGCAAACATTATTATTACCCAAATACCAACATTAAGAGCATCATCTTTCTGCAGTGACAATGTACAGAAGTCAGCATGCAATTGCAGCAAAGTTGTCAAGTTATCTACCATTGGCTGAGATATGGAATCAATCAGAGACCAGAGACACTGTAGATAGAGGGTATCTGTTGGAGCCAAAGCTTTCCACTGGGGGCAATTCATTTGCTTTTCAACAATATCCCTATACTGATGACCAAGTTGTACATAGGGCATTTCAAGCTGAATAAGCCCTTGGAGATACTGGAGAAACCTGAAAGAATTGGCAAGATATTACAGTGTGTCTGCTACCCTAAGTACTTACTATGGGCTTCTATTAAAATTCATATGCATATGCAACAATAGAAGTGTAAGGACTGGATGCACAGGATATTTATTTATTCAAGTGGCCTTCAGAAGCCATTCCATACATGGAGACACCTATGCCTTTGGCATTAAGAAGTTAAGCAGCCCCAATGTGTGGGTAATCAGTTAAGTAATGCAAAGTTGGGTTAGGTTCAACAAGCAACTAATTATTATTAGGAAAACTCTACCAAAGTATGTTAGGTTTCTCTTGGTCACAAGCCAACTCCTACACCATTCAATACAGAATTCACACCAACAAGAGCAACAGTGCACCTATAAGGGGGACCAGAATCCAGTAGGCAGAAGTAATATATTAGCTAAATACCAAAAAGCTTGTTGCAGATATTCAGAAGGTGCTCATGCAAGTATCACACTAAAAAGTTGTAAAGTTGAGGTGATAGAGGTATGTCCGTTGCAGTAGGTGTGCATGTTTGTAGTGGTTAGTAAGTAGGAGGCCATAGTTTTTTTGATTTGAACTATATGCGCAATACCCAAGGTAGCAGTACCTAAGTACCTAACCCCTACCCTAATGGAGACACGTCATAACTTGGTCAAAACACAACTAAATCAAGAGAGCTTGGTTCTATCTGAAGGCTGTAACTTTCCTAATCAACTGATACTTTGCAGTCTGATGCATATCATGCCTGAAACATGTCCAGATATCTCACATTCAGTGGGAGTTGTCAGCCATCATGCTTAAACTGTGAATCTGATCATATTGTAACAGTTAAGCGGCTTTTTAAATACCTAAAAGGAACTGCCAATGTTTCCTTAAGATACACCTATAAGGATTTAGAACAGGACCTTGTGGGAAACTATGATTCTGGTTGGGGGCCAGATCAAAACACAGAAGATTAACCACAGCATACACCTTTGTTTATTGTCCAGGGGCAATTTTATGGAATTCAAGAAAGCAACCAACTGTACCACTTTCTACCACAGAGGTAGAGTAAACGGCAGCCTGTGAAGCTACAAAAGAGGCAATATGGTTGAGAAAGCCTTTACAGATATAGGCCTATATCACAAAATGTCTATTAGTTTATTTCAGTATAATCAAGGATGTGTCCAATTGTGTAAAAATCCAAATTTTCATGCAAGAACCAAGCACATAGATGTTAGTCACCATTTCATAGGTGAAGCTGTAGAGAATAGCTTAGCTTAGCTTACTGTCCTTCAGATGAAATGATTGCTGACAGATTTACCAAACCATTAGCCAGAGACAAGTTGAATATCACATGTCATAATTAGGTCTGGTCAGTATGAACATTTTTTTGTGTGCAAGTGATGTGAAAGTTTGCAATTCCACCTAGGTACTCACCTAACTTAGTTACTTGGATCATTACCTACATATCTTAGAGAATACTGACCAAATTCCTTGTTGAGATTTACCTAGAATATTTTCATCATAATATCAAATACCCAGAACATGGAAATTCTCAAAGATGTCCAAACAGCCCAAAACTTGCACACATACTTTAGAGACCTTTCAGAGACTATCCTACATGTCTGTTATGCCAAGATAATATATAAGCTTGAGTCCTACCTTTACATTCAATGAATCATTAAGTGAAAACCACAAAATCTACTTGTTCTCCCAATCACTTCCTGTATCTTCAGGATTCTTACAACAGGATTTACTGGCTTGTAACACCAGAATGATTACTTCTGGGATATTCCTAGGCAAGTATTCAGGCTGTACCATGGCTGTAGAGCTCTATTGGGTGAAAAATGTTTTGTTTTCTTGCACTGATTCAATCTTTACAATTGGTGGACTTAAGATCATATTTCTGACATCCTCTGATGTCATTTTGTAGAAGAAATTCAATTTTTCATCAAACAGCACATCCCTGGACTTAATCAGCTTCTTTGCTTTGGTATTGCAGAGTCTGTATGCCTTACTCTCATTGCAGTAGCCCAAATATAAGCATTTCACACTTTAGCATAAACTTTGACTGATTTCCTGGCAGTTTCTGGGTGTATACTGCGTACCCAAATATTCTGGGATGTTCTTCACTTGGTCTGTATCTAAACAATATCTTAAATGGACTAGAATTAGAAAGTACCTCAATTTAACTGCCCATCTCAACATATTCATATGTGACAACTGATTCCACCCAAAAAAAAACAGGATAATTCTTGATCATGTATTTTTAGATTGTGCCGTATCAATTATTGATCTGTTTGCACATCCAACCACTCCATTTTGCTGTGGGGAGTATGATACAGTGGTCGTTAGCTTTGTCTCATGAATCTTGCAGTAGTGGATGAAGAGTTTTGAGGTATCTTCTGCACCATTGTCAGAGCATATTTTCCTGATTTTCTCACCAGTTTCTCTCTCCACCATGACTTTAAGCTCCCTAAATCTAGACAGAGCTCCTTCCTTTCTTTCCATGGAGTAGACCCCTGCATAGCTTGTCTAAACATGTGCAAAAGTGGTCAAATACTTCATCCCACCTGGGGATAAATTTTGCATAGGTCTGCACAGATATGAGTGGATTAGAGCAAATATTTTCTTGGTTTTAAATATCCCAGAACTCATGAATGATTGTCTGGCTTGTTTACCATATTTGCAGGCTTTTGCAGTGCTTCATATTAGCTGGGGAATCAACTTTTACTCTGGAAATTAGCCAATCTTTGATCAAATGGTGCAAATAATCAGCATCTACTGGTCCAAATCTCCTGTGCTACAGCATTGGTGCTTCTTGATTCAGGATACCTCTATTTGCTTCTGGATATGATGGAACACAAGTTAACTTGTATAGATTCTCATCTCTGATACCCAAAGTTATATGGGCGCTGTTTTGATCAGTGGTCCTGCATGCAGATTTGTCAAAGCTGACACTGAGTCCTTGTCTTGTGTCCTTGCTTACAGATAGTTGGTTCTTGGCTATTCCTGGTACATAGAGTACTTCTTTAAAGGTCAGTGTATGGCTTCCTTCACTGCTTCTTAGGTTTACTTGGATAGTTCTTTCTCCCACTGCATCAAGTGTTCTATTGTCACCCATGAAACCTTCTTAATTGGAATTCTTGATATTGGGTAAAAAGTTCTTTTTTGTGTGTAAAGTGTTGAGAAGCTCCAGAGTCAATATACCACGTCTGAGAATCCTTTTTTGTGGTCATATTTAGTGCAGATATGAATAGTCTATCTTCAGTTGTTGCAGCATTTCCATATTCAGGCTTCTTTTGCTGATAATCTCTCTTTTTGAGACACCAGTCTGATGTGTGTCCTTTCCTTTTGCAGTAGTTGCAAAATAGGTTGCTGTTGCCTTTGTAGGGTCTTGGGTACCTTCTTTGTTGGTTATCATTGTTTATTAAAGCATTTTCTTCTTCCTTCTTATTGGTGCTTGATTTTCTTAATTCTTCATCCAGGAGCCTTCCATATACGTAATTTAAGGTCAAATCTTCAGTTCTGGACTCTAGGGCTGATACAAGGCCCTGAAACTTGTCTGTCAGGCTATTCAGGATGGTAACTCACATCCTCATCAGTAGTTGGTACACCCACAGATTCCATCTCATCTACCAGCAGGGTAATTCTGTTAATTAGATTGTTCATTTCTTCTCCTGGCAGCATCTTTGTAGTAAAGAATTTTTGTCTCAGATACATCTTCTTGACAGCTGAACATAACTGGTAGGTGTCTTCTAATGCTTTCCAGGCATTCTTTGCCGTTTTTGCTCTTGAGCATTGAATTAGCAATTTGTCCTTGACATTAAGGCAAATGCAGTTAAAGGCACTTTGTTCTTTTTTCTGGTACTTTAAGGCTTCCTCTCCCACGTTTTTAGGAGGGCATTCTTCTCCCATGACAATATCCCAAAGGCCTCTTTCTTGTAGCAGCATCTTCATCTTCACCTTCCACACTTGGTAGTTAGATCCATCCAACATTTCAGCAGAGGGAAAAATTCCAGTAATAGCAGTAGTAGACATTGCAGAGAGTGACAGCTTGGGGCTCATAACCTGTTGTAAGAGTCTTGGAGATATTGGAAGTGATTGGGAGGACAAGTAGATTATGTGGTTTTCACTTACTGATTTATTGAATGTAAAAGTAGTATTTATACTTTTACCTGGTCTTGGCATTACAAACATGTAGAATAGGTCAAGGAAGGTCCCAAGAACATGTGTGCAAAGTTTGGGGCTGTTTGGACAACTTATCTAATTTTCATGTTCTGGGTAAATATTCTAAGTAAATCCCAATAAGGAATTTGGTCAGTATTCTCTAGGATTTGAGGGTAATGATCTAAGTGACTAAGTTAGGTGAATATTTAGGTGGAATTCCAAATTTTTACAACAAGGAAGAGGTAGTGCTATTTGGAGTGCTGGTATAAGGGCTGTACACATGTGCCAGTTACACAGCTCAAGGGAGTATTGGAAGTGACTTGGAGGTTTAAATGGGCAGGCAGGGAGATCTGGTGGTTCAAGGCGCTTTGACCAGGCTCCAAAAAATAGACATCCGTGCAGGTAATGACATGAGTGGGAGAGTTGGTGGGACTGGATATGAGTTGATTCTGGTGGGCTTCCAAGGGATTCACCTCAACAGTGCATTGCCAGCACCAGGAGATTCATGCTGATGGTACAGGAATGATCTTCTAAAATGGATCACCAATGTTGAAGATGCCTGGCTGGCCATGTGACCACCATGTGGACCTTGGGGGTCCATTGGACTCCGGGTCATGTCTTGGAAGAACCCGTGGGACCCATCTGCACCCTCCGACCCGGTGGTTCAAGTGCTTCCTTCATTAACTGGGATGTGTCCGTGTGGTTCGCCGAAAAAAATCAATCCCGCCCACCACCATTGCCGCCATGACTCCACACGCTGTACTGGGAACAAATAGGGGCTGGTAATTGGACCGGAAACAAATGGCACAATGGGGACGGGAAGGGGGGAGTCGTGCATGGATTGATCGATGCAACCATCTTGTTGGACCGACCTCGATTGTGTGTTTCAGGGATTCGTTCGAAGTCGATTGGGGCGATTCGGTTGGTCACCGAACATTGTCTGCCTCCTCCTCCTCCTCCTCCTCCTCCCCCCGAACCACATATATATATATACGAAACAACGGTCAACGGAATGCAACCCAAGCGCCAGCGCTCCCATCCCATCGGACTTTACCCCTCATTCACGCACGCACGCACGCATGTTCCACCCCATCAGACAACTAACCACCAGCCTCCTGGTCGTCCTTCTCGTGAGCGAACTCGCGGAGTCGACGAACCCCTCGCGCGACTGCGAGGACTGCCTGGTCGGGCACCTGGTACGAGTCCCCGGATGCGCCGAGTCGCGACTCGGCCTGGCGTTTCCACCCGAGCAACCGGACCTGGACCGGGGGTGTCATTGCAACCTGATCCAGGATGCCGGCTGGGCCTCCTCGTGCGAACGGGTGTGCGCCGGATCCTACCCGGTGGACCGGATGGGTTCGGCCCTGGTCGCCGGTCGGCCCTCCGACTGCCCAGCCCTTCACCCCCTTCCCGAGCAGGTCACCGTCAGCACCACCATGAAAGACCCCGTACTCGTGGAGGCAGAATCATCCGGGTCTACCCTCGGCCAAGGACCGGTACTGACCACGTTGGGCATGCTGACGGTGGCCACCTCCTGGTGGATGTGAGGAGTAGACGACGAACCGATCACGAATCGACCCCGACCCCGACCCGACCTGACCCTTACCCCCCCCCTACCCTGACCATCGCGCCAGCATACCCATATAGACGTGGTTCGGGTTAGCAGATTCCATTCGTTTAATTAAATAAAAACCCGCCGACCGACTTGGACTTTGGGGGGGGTGGGGTGGGGAGAGTACAAAAAAGAAACTACGACGAAGAAAATATACTTTTGAAGAACATCTCGGAATTTAACCTGTCCAGAAAAGTCCCTACACACTTGGTTCATTCATTCTTGGTGACGGTTTGGAGTGGGAGTGGTGGTGGTGGTGATGGTGGTGGTGATGGTGATGGGATTGGTTTCGTAGGCTACGGCTGTGGGTTAATGTATATAGCGATGGGGAGGTGGTGATGAGACTTGAGGTGCTGGGAAGGCACCAAACGGAGACTCGGGCAGATTGCCCCACCTGTTGGCAATTCTAGTTGAAGATCTTGATGGCTTTCTCGCCGAAACGAGAGGCTCGGGGCGTTCTGTCCGGATGGTCAAGTCCAAGAAAGTCGTCGGGACGGCATTCGGTCTCGCTGAGAACTTCATCTGAACAACTATGGTTGAGCAACACTCACAGGTGGGAAACGGATCAACGTGGACCATAGTTACCATCTTCCAGATACTTCGGCTTGTTGAGGCCGGAGAAGGACACAAGGGCGAGTTTGATTTTGCTGAAATCCTTGTCGTTCATACCGAGCCTGGATTGCAGTCTCTTCTTGGTTTCGGAGAAGGGCTCGTCCTGGAGTGGAGTTGAGTGACTTAGAGGAGAGCTCACAACTAGTGATATGGGCGGGGAGGGTTAAGAGAATGTTTACCTTCTTGACGACAAATTTGAAAGGAACCCCGTGAGAGTTGTTCGGCTCCCTGGAGAAGTGATAACATGCGACCAAACGATCATCATCAGTCATAGACTCCTCCTCCACTGGGATTTCCTGGAATCAATGCTTAGTCAATGAGCGGCGCAACGGCGACAGCACGGATATCGCCTACCTCGGCATAAAGAGTAACATAATCGGGAATGTTCACAATAGGCTCGTTTCCGCTGAATTCACGGTGGATCTTGGAGTTAAGTGCCTCGTACATGCGAATCTTTTGGGTCCCGTCCGCAGACAACTTCACCTTGGCCGAAAGGGTATCGATCACATCACTGACCACGCTGTTCTTGGGCACCAACAATTCGGGGGTTTCCTATGTTGGTCACCCATAGTTAGAGACCCTGCGCTTGTGAACTCTCCGGAAAGACGGATGCTTGTAGACTTACCTCCACTTTAGCGTTGGTTCCGAGCCAGTTGACTTTCAAGAATTTCTTGGTCTCAAGTTCCAGAATGCTGACGTCTAACATCTCATAGTAAAGAACATGCTGGGTAGGCGCCATATAGCTAGGCTGAAGCATGTCATTAAGAACAAGGCCGGTGGTGCGTTTGATGATGTTCTTGGGGGCACCGGTGGGTGGATTTACAGAGGTGAATCGAAGCTTGAGATGGTCAGTCTTCAATTCTTCGGCCAGTTTGAGTGCGACCTAATACATTGAAAGGAACAGAAATCAATTACAAACTGACATGTCTCTTGAGTCCTTCACTAAGAACTTACGGTATCGTACGACATCTTCTTGCCCAATACCAACTCGATTTCGGGCCGGGGTTCTCTGTCCTTGAACTTGGGCTTGAACAACACGACTATTCTGGTCGCAATGAAGTCAAAGTATTCCGGAATGGTGGCCAAGCAATCAGGTCCGAGCTCTTGTACTCTGTGGAAGGGTAATGGTGAGTGAAATAGCGCCGTTAGAGTATGCCACCACGCCACTTACTCCTTGTCCTGCGCTTCCTTTTGGAAGCAAAGGATGTCTCCGTCTTGGATCTCGGCTTGTTGGAAGGTGGACTTGGGATTCAACACTTCAATCATTCCAGGCTTGATCTCCTCGTAGATTTTGATTCGGCAACCTGACGGAAGCCCCTTTGCTTCAAGCAAATGTGGGATCACATCGCCGACCTTTCCGGTTTTCCCCAGGTAGAACTTGCCAAGATTCCTGTTGAGTGTGTGGTAGCGAGATTAGTTCGAGGAGGTCTGAATGGATAAAAGCGAACATCTACATACTCCATAGCTTGCAACTTGGGATCATAGTACTTGATAAATGCCATCAAAAATCCTTTGGCTGGGCCGACTGAAGGGAACCATAGCTGAGGTGGGAAGAGTGTTAGCCAGCGTCATCCAAAGGTGGAAGGGGGCACCATGCGTACCTGAGGCATAAAAGGGTGCTCCATGATGTCAAGATAAAGTCTAAGCTCGCCCCATCTAGGATTATGCTTGTCTTTCAAAACCTCCAGCTCTAAATGGGCCAGATTAGCAATCAACTACTTGGTGGTTTGAAGCACTTGAAAGAGCAACTAACTGGTTTCGGCGTCACTATCCGAAATCGGAGTATCGGGTCGAATAGTTTTGTTTTGTCGACTCACCATAGCCCACAATCTCATTTGCTCTGGTTGGACATTATGCTGCTTGACAAGCATAGCCTTGAGAGCCCCGAATGTCATATCTTTTCTCAGCTTGAAATTGACGAATTCAGGATCGGCTTGTTGGCCATCAAAATTGGCCAAATCAAAGCCTTGATGGTGTCTGATGGATTGGTCCGTCAGAATCTAAAAGATTGGCATGGCATTAGGCAAAGCATTAGAGGATATAGCGGCTCTGAACAGGTTGTCACCTTGACATTCAAGTACAAGTGCATCTCCTCCTTCTCGCGTCGGCGGGCCTCGGCAGCAGCTTTTTCAGCGTCAAATCGCTTTCCTAGAAACGCGAAGGATCAGCAAGGAGCCCGACTACCAGCCACTTCATTCGAACTTACTCAAATGCTCAGGGATATCCTCAATGGCGATAGGGTCAAGGATATCATCAAGAGCAGACTCACGGATGTACACCAACATGTAGGCATTGGTGAAACGCTTCATGCGGTAGGTCTGACGAAGACCAGGTTGATTCGGTTGAAGAGATTCCCCGCCATAGTTATCCTCCAAGATTTCCTTCTCGGTAACTGGGATCACACGGTCGTCGTCAAATTTGAACCTGACAGCAAGTTAGCCAATATCGAGGGGACTTGTAAATGATCCACCAGAAATACCATTTTCCATTCTTCTCAGGCTTCAGAAGTGCAAAGTAATGTCCTCCGTGTAAATCGCCACTATGAACCAAGACGCTAACCACAACAAACCGGCTTAATTGATTTGTCGAGAGAAAGGCCAGAAGTGCAATGTAATCTTACCCATGCAGAAGATAATTATGAGGGACTGATTTGTCAGCATCAGCGGAGAGGAACTCGTCTAGGTTGATTTCCAAAGGAAATTCATGGCGGTCGTTGATCTGGACAAAGAAGATGAGAATTCCGCATGGGACTGGATTTTGCAAAGAGTTGGCTACCTTGACCATGGCGTCGTTCATGAAGTCGTATTCGAATCGCTTAAGCTGGAGATGCAAAACCGGGGGAAAGCTTTCAAAAATCACGCCTTTTTTGGCATCCTATTAAAGCACAGAAGTGAGCAAAGCCGCGCGCCAGTCGGTATCGGGTCTTCGTGTCAACGTACTTGTAACCCGTAGCCCTCGGCCATGTACTTGTTGTCACCCTCCAGAGTTTCGACCGCACAATAATCAACAAACGATTCACGAAGATTCTTGCACCCTTTGACGTTGAGTTGGATATCTGTGGGACAAGTGTTAAACTAGTGGGAATGATACATTGCGTATACACCTCTTCAAGTACCATAGTAATTCTCTACACGGGATGACTCGTAATCAACGTTAAGACATTTGATGTAGCTCTTCATCTTTCCAACAAATAGTTTTTGAATAGCTCCGTCGGCCGCGGTACCCTTGAGTATTTGTCAGATGGTGCTCGGTTACTTCGTAGCAGATCTAGGAATTACCTTCATCTTTCCTTCAAGGTTATCCTGCAATACTCTGTTGAACTCTTGTACATCATGTTGCATGAATGAGTCCAAGGAATCCCAGCCAAAGGATTTGGTTAGTTCGGTGGTACCAACTGGGGAGTTTGAGGTTTGCAAGAGATAGAAAACCCTTTGGAGTGCCAGTGCAACACTCTTCGTGGGCTCGTCATTCTCGGTGGGAATTTGAAAAGTGGCCTACAAACGAATTGCCTTCATCAATATCTTCTCAAGAGGAAACACCCGCCAATGGAATCATGTACCTTTCTAAAGAAGTTTGTGCAATACAACGACTGGAGTAGGGAGTTCATGTAGCATGTAGCCCCCTGGTTTTTCAGTCCAACGTATCCGGTCTCTTTTTTAGAATCATAGCTATTTCGCGTGTTTAGTAAGGGCGACATCCAAAAAATGAGCTAATGCGAGATCACTTACTTGATGAAGTTGTGCCATAAAACACCGGTGGTATCGTTAATTACTCTAACATATGCAGAGAGAAGTAACTCGTCGTTCTCAAGTAAAGGTCTCGATTTGCTTTCAGGAGGGATCATCATCTTCTTTAATTCATAGAATCTAGTAAAGCCCCAGTCGGATTCATCGGCAGTAAATCTATGGGTAGCGGCTAGATAGCAAATGCAAACATGAAGTTAAATCTCACTGTCCACAGCTCAAACACCCGTGTTATTACTACGTACTGTGGTGGAAAAAGACGCTTGTATCATTAGGATTTGAAATGAAAAGGGCAAACTGTACACAGACGTGCCATCCGGGTGGAGCTGCTTTGGGATCGGCGTAATCCAAATAGATTGAGGTACATTCCTGGTTGTTGTTTCCGAAAGGAAATAGCAAGATGCGCCTGGTGGGAATGCGTTAATATGGGCCCACAAACACACTGTCTGCTTCGAAATACCATTTGTGGCCCCCAACTTCGAATTCTGGCCCAGTTATTCTTTTTTCTAGGTGCCGCCAGTTCGTGACATGCCAGTGACTCACTTGAAAGTCAGTGACCTCGTGTCCCAGATCTTGCATCACCTTGTTGAGTAAGGTATCGGCTATGAAACAAAAAAGGCGGCGATAGTTTAGTACAAGCGAACCCGGTCGACGAAGGCGTCATCCACTTACGTTCTTTGACATCTGGCACCCTTTGATCAACCTCCATTTCTGTGGTTTTATCAAGCTCAATGGGGGTGGGCTCAAGTGACATGGAGTTATCTTCCTGCTTTAAGGGGCGAAACAAGATTTCGTTAACACAAAAGAGTCTGGTTGAGGAGGGAGCCCCAGGGCTGGAATGCAGTTTAGGGGTAAAAGGGAACGGGAATCAACAACGGAGGTCAGAAATCGCACCGCCCAGCAAACAGAAACAAGGGGTATATTCAGCAAACCTACCATATTTGAGTTTCTATTGTAATACTTTAGGACAAGATGAACGAAGACTAAAAAGCAGGCAAGAACTACTGGATGTGAAAGTGGTAAATCGGTAATGTGGATAAGGAATTCAATTGTTGCGAATGGAAACCGAACCTACTACGTTCAGTCGTTATTCAAACAAACAGTGGGCCAGAAATTGGATTGATTTATTTAAAAGGGACCGGGAGGATCTCGTTATACGCAAGCCCTTATCAGTTCATTTATGAATCGATTCTATAAAGTAGATATATGCTCTTGATTGCGTGCCCCAGAATCAACATCCTCATTACTAGGAAGCAAAAGTATGGGATTTCTTCGCCAGGGACCAATGGGAGGGTCGGGACGAGGGAAACCGATTGCACTCAAATGCCGATCTTTTGTGCGCTCTACAAAGTGCTTGCCTAGCTCAATGAAGGTGAGTGTCAGCTGCGAGACTTTGCTGTTTTGTCATCACCCATCCATTACATGGATGTGAAATCGAGCATCCTGCAGGGTGCTTACGTCATCCACCCATCCCTCCGATGAGATAGTGGGTGATCTGAATGGGCCACCCGAAAATGGGATGGCAGCCTAGAATTCACATGCCTAACCGCCTCTATTTATTTGGGTCAGCAGTGGTGGATGGCTGGCGGGGCGGGGGTAGGTGGTGGGTGGTAGGTGGTAGGTGGAAGGTGGAAGGTGGATTACATTAAGGTATATTGGTCGGAGTGCTCAGACAATGTCTGTTGGCGCATAGTCATCAACATCTAAATATGGGACTTCAATGAGCGAGGTATCATCCAAGTACCCTTCGCCTGAATCATCCGAATCATCCGAGCTGCTCTGGCCATCCTCGTATTCCGGGTGCATGCTCTGCAAGTGCCTCTTCATATCGTACATCCGCATGAACATGTATTTGCAGCCAGGAGCAGCGCACGGGATTTCTCGGTTGCTCTCCGGGGTGATGTAGTTGTGTCCGGTGAAGATATCGAGCAGAGATGGGGCCTCGTTGACCTTACGCCTCTTCAGCGCCGGCTCCTCCTGTGAAAGCAAGCATATCTTAGACCAACGTGATGCTCCTAGGCAATGCACCGCCACTTACCGAGGATCTAAGGTGGATCTTGGAGTGTCGGGTGAGCAGATATTTGTGGGCAAATCGTTGTCCACAGCCAGTCTCCTCACAGACAAACGGTCGCTCCGTCGAGTGCTTGGATTTGATGTGGGATCTAAGTGCAGATTCCTAGCAGTTCGAGGGGAGTTAGCATCAAGCCCGATTGAAGAAGGAACCGGGGTTCACAAACACTGAGGAACTCCTTGTCACACCCGACTTGGTCACAAGGAAACTTGGGTCGGTTGGGGTCGTGAACTTTGAGGTGGTCACTGAGTATATCTTTTCTCTTGAATTCCTTGGTGCAGAACGGGCATAGGATCTTGTGCGCCTCTCTTGAATGCACCTGCAGTTCGGACCATTTGGTGAATCCCGCCTCGCAGCCCTCATGTCCACAGAAATACCTTTGCTTTTCTGCAGATGTTATGGTCAAGTGCAAGGGTGAGAAGCAAGCTAAGGAGGAGGTCGCAAAAAAGCCCAAAAACGTACCCGTGTGAGTGATTTTGTGTTTCTTTAACTTGCTTGCAGTAGGAAACCCCTTGGAGCAACCTGCGACATCGCAGATAAATGGCTGCTGACCGGTGTGAAGGCACAGGTGCTTGCGGAGCTGTATATGCTTGGCAAAAGCCTCCTTACAATCCTGGTAAGAGCACTTTGAAAAGGGTGGCTGAGTGACTGTGCCATCTTCAACCAGAGACAGGAAGAAGTACCTTGTAAGGTTTTGGGGTTTCGTGAACAAGCATATGTCGTTTGAGGTGTTGGTTGGTGGCGAACTTGGCGTCACACCCATCATGCGGGCACGTGTACTTTTTGGTGGCTTCGGGATCATGAATTCTAGCGTGCGCCGTCAAATGGCTGTCCCTGAAATACGCCTTATCACAACCAGGGAAGGGGCAAACGAAGGGACGCTAGCAAAAGGCACGTTAGAAGGAATGGTGTGGTCCATAAGCAGGACACGGCACCCACCTCGCCGGTATGAGTTCTCTCATGCTCTTTGAGGCGACAAGGTTTCTTGTAGGACTTCCCACAGCCTTCGAAGAGGCATGTATATGGTTTATCAGCCATCGATCGATTTCACATCAGCCGGGACTTGCACCAATGTATATAAATCGGTTTTTTTTTCGAATGGTAGACATTTAAGACAAGTCGAAGAATAAGGGTGTTTATTTGTAGACACAATCCCGAGCAGCACCAATTTCCATGGCAGAATTCTATATTTGCACATTGGCTTCAGCCATTTCCCAACCTCCCCGAGGCTGCTAGCCCAATCCGGAAGGAGCAGATGAACACTGATTACATTAACTCGACATCAACGGGAACATTGATTACATTAGCCTTACATCGGCAAAGTGTGACTTGCGGTGATTGGCATTTCCTGCTGATCAGAAATACCGTAAACAATTGGCAGCAGTAAATCAAAAACATCGAGATGAACTGCGATTTGATTTTGATGGTGATTGTGTGGCGAGGGAGAAAGCTCAGTTTGGGCAAAGATAGTGGTGGTTCTTGTTATAGGTGTGAATTCCGGTTTGGTTGGATTTGAGCATGCCTGACAAAAGCGCTCCGAATACTCCAAAGAAGAGTAGCCGAAGTCTGTTGAGTTTCTTCACCCCGCCTCCATATTCACTTGAAGGTATACCAACGCGTCCCTAGATTGATTGCATCGAATTTTGGTTGATCTCCTCAACTCTAGATTTAAAAGTTCCACAAAAGGAGAGCCCGGAATTACCAAGTAATCCAAGTAGCTGGGACTATTCTTCAGTAATCGCACCCTTAGCTGAGCTTTGATTTTAGAAACGGCCGAGCTGTCTTGCTCAACAGAGACATTACGTCCTTCAAGTGAGGAGGGTTTAATAGGTATGGTGGCTGTACTTTCCTGTGGTTCGTGTCGTTTCCTGGTAACGGAGATCACTTAGACAATTGCACAGCGAAAACAGTGCACGAGACTAGAGAAGAGGCTCCAACAGATTCACGGGACAGAGATGGTATGGACTTCGATAAGCACTGACATTGTAGTCATCCATTAAATCTCATCAATAGAGTTAAAGAGATTGCCATATGTGTATATCGACAAACGTGCCCCTAAAGAGTGGGAAGTAAAGGAGGAGACCAACGTGCGGGAACCACAGAGTAAGCTTCGTAGTCGCACGCAGCAAAAGCACATTCCATTGATATTTTCTTGGCTGCATCAGATGTCGGCCAGATCCGGGCTTGTTGAAAAGCGATAATGTTGAAACCAAACCCACGGCCAACAACCCCGTATCGTTGTTGGAAGCAGCCGCCTTTGATGGCGCGGCCCAGCCAGCAATACCAACAGTAAATGGAGCATTGAGCATAGCTTCCAACCCTCAATCACTTCTAATATCCTTCGCGTCCATGAAAGCGTCGGCTAGTGGAGCTGAAGAACGAGCGCTTGCTCTTTCATGAAAAGAAGATCGCATTTCCACTGCATCCGGATACAATTGTTGGTTGGCCTTGTTGGCTAGGCGATTCGCAACGGTGATTTCATTCAAAGAGTTGGCCTCCTTTCACGTCTCGTTGGAGGGAAATACAGGCCCGCTTTTACCTTTCCCTCAAGAATTCCACCCACTGCTGTGCAAGCTAATTCAGGATAGGTCATGATCGCGAAACAATGCTCACACAATCCACCTTGCTCACTCGTTCCAACTCAAGCGACCTGCCACTTTCGTCGCTAGCGTTGCACGTCATGGACATCGTGTGCCCTACTGGGTACAAGGATGACGATGCTCCTGTAGGTTGGTACATTGCTAGAGCAATCTTTCAGTGTTCATAGGAGTGAACGGTGTTCTTCGATGTAGAACCACCGAAAATCAATCCCAGGAGTGTGGAGGACTCGATTCTATTGCTGGCCAGACACCATAATTACATCGACTCCAACGCCATCTTGGGCATCAATCACGAAGATGAACGCCCCTGCCCTGTAAGTTCGCAAGTACTACACGGCCATCACACCTGGCCATGAGCATTAATGCATACGCTCAGAATCTCGCCATCGTCCGCTGGGAGGTTCAGAATTTGGATTTGGCATTCTCTCCCGATCTGAAGCAAGTCATCAATAGGAGACGAGAAAAGCAAAAGCAGGTAAAGAAGCATCCCTGCTCCTGTTACCTCGTTGGTGCTGACGAGTCCCGCTCAGGGCGTCCTCGGAAGTGAAGGCTCTGTTCGATTCGCTGCCAGATGATCAGAAAGAGAATATCCGGACCAGAGCTCAGTCGTCAAAGAGGAAGCGAAAGGTGCAAGATGTGATTGATGAGGTTGGCATTCCTTGTACTCCCCTCGTTCTGCAGTATCTTCGGCTAACTCTGACAACCAAGGAGCTTAAAAGAAAGGAAAGGGAGGAGAGAGAGGCCAAAAAGCGTAAAGCCAAGGAGCAGAAGGAGGCAGAGAAGAGACACCTTAAAGAGCAGAAGGAGCATGAAAGGAAACTCCAAAAAGAGGAAGAGAGAAAAAAAGGTAGTATTGGGGCATGACAAACCCAGGTGCATCGCTGCCGGGAGCTTAAGTGCATACCCTTCAGGAAGAGGTGCAAAAGCAGAAAGACCAAGGACAGACCCGCATACAGGGGTTCTTCTCCTCGATCAAGAAAGACCGAGCCATCACGACGCAGCCAGAGTGTTAGTGTACCTGATATCGCACGTAGCGTACGCATCCCTGTCTTGAATACTCCACTTTGGCATATTGTGGCGAACTGTTTCGGCCCTTCCATGCCAAACAAAACACTTCGGTCGCCCCCATCAATCGATATGCTAGAGAGCCATCGGACGACTACGAAAGCGCGCTTCACTCGAAGCATACTGCTGCTCATATTAGAGGTATCTTCCGATCGACCTTGGGGCGCTCCTTCGTTGGTTAACCTTCGCGTAGCGGAGGGCCTACTCTAAGAAAATCTTCAGGGCTGGAAACCAGCAGCAAGGCGCACCACCCGCAAAGACCAAAGCAACGACGCCGCCCGGCTAGAAGAAGGAGGCTCGATTTTGGCGAAACCTAACGCGCCTAAAAGGAAGCTGCTTCAGTTTGCCGAAAACTTGGCATTCGCAGGTATCCAGTGCCCGCTCAACCCTTTGGAGAAAAGCTGCTATCCACTCTATGCTGGCCTTGATGCTGGTAACGACGAAGCCGCGGAAGCAGTGCAGAAAGCAAATAGGAGGCTCTTTCCTGAGGAACGTGTGGAGGAATTCCTAAAAGTAGGTTGGCTGTCATTTCATTGCGGTATCGACATCACTAATCCCGTCATGCGTAGCTTGTGAGCGGCAGTGCGAAAAGAGTCGGCAAGCTGGTAGAGGAGCTCCAGGGCACCTTTCCAGGTGTCACCAAATCGCAGCTTGTGGCCAAGCTCAAGGAACTCGCCAGCAAAGAAAAGTGCTAAGCACCATTTCGACCAAGTCAAGGCCCAGAGCTCGAGTATAGCCCAGATGCTTCTTGACACTGTTGCCAGAAGTTGAAAGGGTTTTTGTAACATATGTGATTCATTCCCTACGTATTTTCCCAAATAAACGATCCTATTCAGTTTGCCTTGGGTTTCTTTCTTACCGAGGAGCTACCAAGCACATTCATCCGGGGCTTTCCCCTTACACTCGAGCTGGAGAGGGCCCCGACATCGGCCGATACCTCAGGGGACGTCTCCCGTTGAGATCTGCATTGGCTGATAAAGATCAACTGTCGGCACTTTTCTCATTTAGCTCCTACGGAGGGGCTGTTGTCAAGTGGCTGGGTGTCGGCCCATTCTTGGATGGAAATACAGGGCAGAGCAGTCTCGAAAGCCCCTTGGGGAGTGTTGGCAGCATTCCCAATATACGCAACACGTATCTGTGCTCAAACCAACCTTTGTCTACCTGGAACATGGGGATTCCCTTACAATAAACGGACAAATGTTGTTGATAGTTTATTACGTTATCTTGGTTAAACATTGTAGAAATGGATTTCGAACTTGCAAAGAAGTCGAAAGTGAAGGTGTGGTTTGTTATGCCAAAATGCTGAGCGAGAGAAGAATCCAGGAACAAAGAAACCCTGTGGCTGTTTACAAGACAGACAGGTTTCCGAACTTCTCGTTGTAGCCAGGAACGGTCCAGTTGCCCTTCTTGATCATGTCCTCGACAACGGCAGGGATTTCTGGCTTAGCCTTGATAACATCATCAACAGTAAGGTCCTCAATAGGTCTGGCGGTTTCGATGTTGGAAAGGGTTTCCTTCAGATCAGCAACCTCGGCATCGAGTTGGGCAGCAGTGCTCTTGGCTTTCTCGACCTGTGAAAACAAGGGCTGTTAGAGTTTGCAACTAGTAAACCTGGGAAAGTCATGAAGATACGCACAGCCTTGACTTCGAAAGCGTCGATAACCTTAAGTTGGGCAGCCAAGTTGTACTTGACTGGGGAGAAGCCAGTGAAAGCCTTCTCAGCTTGCTCAACAACGCTCTTGTTCTTAAGGACAGAGCGGTAATGGGCAAAATCAATATCGGTCTTCTGCTCCTTCAAAGCATCAACATTACGCTTGAGTTCGTCGTAACGCTTGCGGAAAGAAGTAAGGGCAGCTTGGGTGTCCTTCTTGAGACCCAAGCTAGCGAGCTTGCTCCAGTCAATGTGGGTAACGGCGGCGCGGGCAGACATGATATGGAAAGTCGATAGAACAAGCGGGAGTTAAGGCGAGATACAGGCCAGACAAACAAAATTGTTATCCGTTGGGCGTCAGTAAGAATCACGGAACTTTGGGGCAACCCAATTTTTGCATGGGCGAGAGATCCCCGAAAAAGGGGGACTCGCTGGTGCGGATCTTGGTTGACCCCAGACCTCCAGATCTTCGGTTTTCGATCATGTGGGGCGAGCTTAGGGTTCGATGCATGAGGCTTGTCCATCTTCCATTGTTTGTGCAGATTGGTCTGCTTCTTGTTTAAATATGCCGGGTCCAAACGTCCCATCTGGTTTACCCGTTGCGTTAACCTCAATTATGGAGGATTCCCCAATATAGAAATCAACCTGCGACAGGCCCATTTTCTTCAAAAATTGCAGCCTGGTCTGCGCTCCACTGTATGATGTGCTGAACTCTGAAGCCATCAATTTCACGATCAACCAGACTGCATTGACCGCTATTGTGGCTTCGGTTGGCACCCCTGCATCATCCTGGGCGCGATTCCTAGCTGCCCTACATTGAACAGGGGGATGGGTTGCACTTCGTGCTCTTTACACAACCCTACACACTCCTCTTCGATGCTCAACTCGGTGGTAAACTGGTTCAAGTCTCTTGGACTGAGCAGCTTCAAGAGCCTTGTCCAAGGGTGCTATGTTGACTCACATCCTATCATATCGGTTGTTTCCTCCTTCAACTCTGGCATTCCCCAAACTATATGTTACACCCGGCAAGATCGAGTCGCTTTACGAAAACAGTGTCTTCACGTAGCATATTTTGTTTGTGGTGACCCATTGTAGAGTTAACTGGTTGCCGTTATGGTCGCAGAGGTTGAGCCGTTGGCCAACTGGGTCAAAGACAATAATGCTAGCCTCACCGTGTCAAAGGACCCCGGGATCTGCCTCGTATTGGCGGTGAGTACAATCTTCCGGGTTATGAGCAGGTCAAGAAAATCCATCTTCACGGAAGACAACCTGTTGACACCGAGGTTCGAGTAAGCTAGACTCATTGCAGCGTATTTTGGAGTCCTGTCGTTTACTATTTCTATTGGCTGAGAACAATTGCCTAGTAATCCTTCGCCGAGATTATTCAATCACTCTGTAGATAAATAAGAAGGCACCCTGGCAAAAAGCGGGCTGATAAACACTAAATTCATTTATTCGTTTCAATTGTAAACCTTCGGTCTGCCTCATCTAAAGGATAAAGAAATATGATCAATAAAAGGGAAACCAAGGGAACATGTGGTAGCATAAGTGAGGATCAGTCACGCCTAAGTTCGTCTTGTTCAACCTCTCACTTGTCGAAGGAAGTTCAAAAGCGTGGTTACATCTATAGCTCGCCAAGAGCTGACGAGAACCGATAAACCTTCCTACAATCGCGCTTCGACGACTTCAGTGCCCCATTAGGAGACAAGGTGAATCTTGCGGTTACCAAAGATCTCCATCATCTCCCCAGCTACAGAGGGTTACCAAAAGTTTTACTTTACCGCTAACGATGCGCTATAGACCAACTGAAATCAAGCTTGATAATGTGATGATGTTCGTGCCTCTCCTAATAAAATTATCCCCCCGGCTGGAAAAAAAGGACAGCAAATAACCATAGTATCCACGTGACCATCATGAATTGTTAACCTTCAACGTGGATTGCAAGTTGTAGTGATTGTCAGATGATGAGTAGCTTATTTCATGAAGGGAATTCTGTGACCAAGCTATGATATTCAGGCGCAGGAAAGCAGCACGGAGTTTGTGTTCATGCAATTTATGCATATAAATATCTATACGTGTAGTCACGTCGTGCATCATCTGACTGCCAATTTCTCACCGCGTCAGGCTAATGCCAGTATTTCTGGTTTTCAACAGCCAGGTATCACGAGGATCTGTGCGCTACCGCTTACAGTTGCCATGGTGTTGATACAGAGAATAGCGAGGACGATGGGACGACCACACCTCAGCACACGTAGAGTGATGGGATAAAAACGGCATTTCCAGACACCTGTGGAAAAAAGTCCAAGCTTGGTGCCTACGAAAGATGTACCTTGTGAATTGGATGGCAGGGAAAGACCACAATGCAGGGGCGGCGGATGGGTTGCTTTCAATCAAGTAGTCAACACCAGGGAGAGCTGATTTTCGTGATGTTTATTAACCAGTTTGGCGGTTTCGCTGAATCTATTTCAATATCTAGAGGGACTGCTAATTCCGAACCAAAATTTCACTAACTTTTGGTATCAACACACCTGCAGGTATTATCAATGGAACTAAATAAAAGTGAACAGCTGAAGATGGAAACGAAGGCACCAGTGGGATTTACCTTCTACATTTGCTTCAGGACGTTTTTTATAAATCCACGAAACAACCGGAACTGCTTCTTATCACCAGAGAGTCTTTTGACCAGTACTGCGGTTTTGCTAGTCCGGGGGATTTCGGAGATCTTGATCTTGGCGGAGAAGGTTTTCTTCTCCACCACATTCCAGTGGGCTTCCGTCAAGGAAGGAGAATGCTGACAAATCAACTTCGACTTGGCGTCTATTATGTAGGCAAACTGATGCTGATCGAGGAACTGGATCATTTTCGTTAGCAGTAAAGAAGCCTTCTCGTTAGAAAAGGTGACAACACAATGATTCAAGTAGATGAGGAGGCTGGCCTCGTTGATATGCTTGGTTTGAAGCCCCACAGTGCTATCATCGTCATCACTCTCCTCAGAGTCTAGCAACTCCAGACTTCGTGAAATTAGCTCATACAAAGAAGTGACCGGACTTCTTTTGACCAATACCCGCTCCGGAAAAGTGCTGTCTTCTTCGCCCAACTCGTATTCATTTTCTAAAGAGAGCTGTATCTGCGTCTCCGTTTGGTACAGACAGGCACTCATCTCTATCAGGACTTGTGGATCAATCTCGCGGGGTAAAGAGATTTTTTCCAAGGGGTTTAGAAATGGTATCGAGGTAAGCGATACGCTGTTAAGGAATATATGTTTGTATACATCGGCGATGGTGATACGGCGCTTACGGTTGGGGTCCAAGCAACGGGCAACCAGGGTTTTACATTCTGGGTAACTCATATCAGTCATAGCGCTGAGGTGGAACTGCTTTCTTGTCCTTACCAAAGGATATGTTACTCGGGTATTTTACTTTACCGGTCATAACACGCTCCAGATTTTTCGGCTTGGAAGGGTCGCCGAAGGGTAGATATCCAGAGACCATCACAAAGAGAACCACACCTATGGCGCCTGGGTTAACCTTCCGGAATGAAAAGCAACATGCATGTATCTGAATTACCAAGAGACCAGATGTCTACTTCTGGCCCTGAACAATGATTAGATGCAGCCTGAGCAGGGGAATGGGTGACCAGGCTCCTACCAACATACGGCTCTCCACGTAAAATCTCGGGCGCAGTGTAGGGAAGTGATCCACACGCGGTCTTAAGAACGGCGTTTCGATTGTAAAAGTTGGCTAGTCCGAAGTCGATCAGTTTGATATTGTCTCTTTTGTCAACAAGGATATTCTACAGTGGAGTGGTGATAAGCCACTGGGGCAGATATGATGACTGAGTGGGGTTACCTCAATCTTGATGTCGCGATGGGTGATGTTGTAGCTGTGGCAGTAGCCTGATATCGATTAGTGAGTATCCCATGTGATGCGCGTGTAGTTTGCTTACTCAATGCTGCCACTATCTGATGAAAATACTGTTTGACTTTCTCTTCGGAGATCCCCCGTTTGCCAATCTTCTCTGCCAGCTGGCAACCGTCCACGTACTCGTAGAACAAGTAGTAGTGGGTTTCGGTTACCCGGAAGTTCTTTAAGGCCACAATGTTCGGATGGGTGAGCAGACGAGCCATGTTAGCTTCGCGTACCACACGCTTCTCCATGGACTTTGTTCTCTTCACGTCGTACGCCGCGCCACGACGGATCTGCCTCTGGATGATCTTTACGGCGTACTGGAGGCCCGTTAGCAAAGACCATGTGGCTCTCATCTAGCATTGAACACCTACTTTCTCTCCAGTGGCCAGACTCATCACCAACTTCACTTTGCCATAGCTTCCTTCGCCGAGGGATTTGATCACTGAAAACTCACCCAACGGGGTCCTTAGAATTCCACGACTAGCACTCTTCAGTGATAAAGCAATCCGTTTGGAAACCATTTCAAGTGGCGTAGCTACTCTGGGGAATTCTAAGATTGGGGGATTGAGGAAATGTATTCTAACCACCTCTCGCCGGTGTCTTATATTTTGGCTGATCTGAGAAACAATGGAGCTTGGTGCATGCACCAACACGAATTCCCGAAATTCCCTTATGTTCAGCAATTGTTCTCGGTTTATTAGTGACTGCAGGCACTGTGCAACTCTCGATTGACTGCATCCAGTTGCTTGAGATCAGGCTGATTCTAGGCCGTAGAATGCGTTATACATCGATGGGAACCGTCAGTTAGGGGTCCCCGAGAATTGCAGACTACCTGCTTTATTGTGTGAGGACTGGCAGAATTACTTCCACGGGGAAGAGCCGCCACTTTGTGAGCACCGATGGAGTCTTAGCGAGCTATCCCGATGCTGGAGCTTCCTGATCATGCTGTCTCGGTCAGTTATTGCTGGCATGTAGGATCGAATAATATCTCGGCCGAAGCGATGCTGACTTGGCGGAGAGAAAAGCACTTTGCCAGTCCAGAGCTTGGCCGGGCCTGACTTGGGTGAGGTCCGGAGAAGAGTGCTACTGGGCAATATGACCCAATCATCCGACAAACAATTGTCTATCGGCTTGCTGCTGCTTTTTCCAAATACCTGCCCATTTATCCATGAAAAGACACTCTTCATCGGAAAGCAGAATAGTCAAGAGAGGAGATTCGCTGTACCAACGGTCACTATGCCCTCCATTGGAGATGGTTTTATACTCATTCTCCTGGAGAGTGGTTGTATGCTATGTTTTGATTTGTCGTGCTTCCAAGTTCCAGACCTGCCATTGGGCAGTGCAAACATGATTCAGGAATTCTTGTGTTTTTGGGACAGCACGGTTCAATCATCAACTGACGATCTAGCAGGCAATAGGATGCTGCTTGGTCTAGTGTAGATCGGCTCCTTTTTCTCCTAACTCACCTCTCCTGACTGCGCTCCATCAAATTTGTGATTTGACAGACATTGCTCTTAATGGAAAGAGTCTTGTGATTTAGCCAGCTACATGAATGCCACTTGTGATTCCATGGTGATGGTGCTGGTTTCTCATGAGAGGATGGAGGTGCTTGTGTTGAACTCCATGTATTGGTTGCTATTGTCATGAACTAAAGTTGCACAGATCTTACTATTCATGACTAAATTTGAGAGAGGTGGCAGCCCTAAATTAAACTAGATGATATTTCATATACTCTACTTGCATGGTGGATCTTATGTCTTCTGAATTTTGTCCCAATCAGATCCAGAGTATCCCAAAAGGTTGTGTTCTGAATCCTTATAGGTGTACTTTTCAAATAGCAACAGTTCCTTTGAAGTATCTAAAAATCTACCTAACTGCTGCAATATGATTGGTTCCATAGTTCTGAGTACGCTGGTTGACAGCTGCCACTGAATATGCAATTTCTGGACATGCTCCTAGCATGATATACATAAACTGCTGACCATAGATTGATAAGCAAATTTTGGTTTTTTAGATGGCACCAAGCACTCTTGTTTTGGCTGAGTTTTAACCAAGTGGAGGTTTGACTCCATTTAGGTAGCTGCTGTTTTACAGTCTTCTGTTTGGTACTTCTTAAGTATATCTTGAATATACTTGGAGTGGCTCAGGGTGATAGTTTTGTTGCAAAATTCTGAGGAGTACTGGAAGTGATGTGGCAAACTAGAGGATTTACTTGCTATTCACTTGTAGATTTTTTGATCAAAAGTATGGCATTTGTACTTTTGGTAAAGTAGAGCAAACAAATGTGTATATTGTGTTAAGAAAGGCCCCAAGAATATGTGTGCAAAGTTTGGGGACTTTTGGACAGCTTTGGGGAAGATTAAGATCTGGCTACCTGGTAATTTGGTGAAAATATTCCAAGTAAATCCCAACAAGAAATTTGGTCAGGACAGAATGCTAATCAAAGAATAAGATCTATGTGACTAAGTTAACATGAATGTATAGGTGACAACTCAATAATTACAGCACTCCCTCTCAGTAAAATAATCATAAGCAATAAATTCATATTGAGAGTGTACAGTCTGTAATTACCATAAAAAAATCAAAGTATGTTGCATACTGGACTAATATACTATCCAACAGTATATGCATTTGTATTCAACTTGACTGAAGAGCTAAATTGTAATTCAACAAACATATCTACTTATTTGTATGCCTAAAAATCAGAGCAATCTGATCAAAATACTAATCATCATCTTTGGTCCCTTACACAGGCTTATATACCATGCAGAGTCTAATTGTCAGATTGTATAATGATTTATAGCCTCTGAACTATCCAATGCTTCCTATTTGAGCATGATTGACTCACTTTTGGTCAAGTTAAGGTTTTGTCATTTACAGCAGATCTGGAGTTTCCTTATTTCTGAGCAACAGCCATTTAGACAACATTGCTGTATGCCCATATTAGGCTAGGGACAGTTACTTCCATCACATAGACTCTATATGAGGTAAAATATATGACCTTTATTGGGCCACATGGTTTTGTCATTTACGTCTGATCCAGATTATCCTCATATCCTGGCACTGTGGCACATACAACATGGCCAAAAAAATATTTTTTGCTTGACTCTGAGCTGGGATGACCTGCTCCCACTTGAACCATGTCTGTTTAGTGATTCAAATCCACAAAAATGATCTACAATGGTCATGTTGGTCTTAATTAGCAATAACATTTTTGGATTTATTACTTAATTTACAGTAGATTAAAAGTCCATTTGCTTCTTGATTTACCCAGTTTGGTATCAGAGAGTACTGTTGGTTGTATGGTAGCTACTTTGAGGGTACTTCTACTGATTTAGATTGATACAGCTGCTTTTGTCTTATTGGAATATACTTGAAGAGTAGTGATTGGCACTATGCCAGAAGTGAGATTCTCCTTAACAAGGGCTCTGATTATCCTTATTCACCTGATAGTCATCTCCAACCTTAAGCTTGGTTTGCAAGGCCAACTGCTCTTCTCAACTTTTTATGGACTCTGAAACCACTGTCTGGTTTATCCTTGCTTCTTCCTCTATCAGCTTCATAGACAGCAGACATCAAGACTTCTGCTATATATAATCTACTCCAATACATTCTACAATATCTGAGAGATCCTTGTTGTATCCAAGAGAAAGTGTGATAAAACTCTTGAATGGTTTAACTGAACCAAAGGGACATTTAAGTGCAGAATCTTAGAATTGTCAGAGAGTGGCGGAAATATTAGCAGAAAGATTCTGATCTAATATTGGTCTTGGATATAGCTGGGTTGGCTATAAAGACAATGATATTTGTTTGCTAGGCAGGCTAGGCTTGGTGTTCTTTGGAGTGCTAGATATACTAGGCTTGGATAGAAACTAGAACTGAATTGTTGGATTCTTATTTTTGCTGAGACAGAATCTTAATTTTATTGAGACACACACTAAACCAAAAGGTTCAGTAAACACTATTTATACTCTTCTGATCAAGTTGAATTAGTAAGCGCCAAGGGACTGGATTGATTGAAATCAATTTGGGTGTTCATAGGTGCATAAGATAAATGAAAATTACATCATCAATCAACTGACGTCTTGGCAACTGCACAGTGGTTGGATAGATCTCAGATGACTAATCACCTGGGAAGGCTTGGCAGATAGGTTGATAACATAATGACCATTTGAAAATAGATCCGGTGTGATAGCTAAAAATAGATTCTGAGGTGGGATAAAATAAACTGTAACTGGGATTTGTTATGTTTGGGTAAGGGAAAATCAGTTAGGGTACTAGATTTTCAAACGGAGTAAAATTGGCTAAGTTTTAAATGTTGATGCACAACATCACTTCCTTCCGGAAGAGGAGTTTTTTGATACCTTCTGGGTTCCTCTGCGGCTCCAATACTGATCAATAATGGCAACATCATCAAAGTTGGTGTAAGGTTCCCAGGTGTTGTGTTTGGCATCATAGCCTTTCCACTTGACTAAATAAAGGCAATTTGGTCCTTCTCCATAATGGTCCACAATAGCTTCAACTTCATAGGATTCCAAAGTTACTGGGTCTTAAGAAATAAGTTTGAGTGAAGAAGGTGGAAAGTTTTTGGGTAACAGTGCTCCAGTGTTATCCTGAAGTACATAAGATCCTCCAGTAGTGCGTCTGACAACCTTGAATGGTCCTTCATACTTGGGGCCAAGCTTAGATTGCCGGATTGGATCTAGTGTAATGACATATGACCCATCTGGGAAGCTGCTGTTCCTGTGTCTTGAGGCGTACGTTGAAGTCATCTTTTGCTGAGAGGCCTTACTTCTGGTACTGATAGCAGGGTAGACAATGTTGGTAAGGTACTCAAGCCGGTTCTTTAGCTTATCTGTATTCAAGCTTGCTAACTCTGTATTCTGGTAGTCTCCAAAATGGTTGTATCTTCTTCCAAACATCAAGGAAAATGGTGTTGATCCATGTAGAGCGGCAATTTTGGTGTTGATAGCATACTGTACAGTTGGAATATACTTGTCCCAATTCTTCTTGATACCTTTGATAGATTTCCTGATGATGTTCACTGAGGTCTGAACATGTCTTTCAGCCAGTCCATTAGCTTTGGGATGATATGGAGTGATCAGACAGTGATCAATGGCGCTATTCTGGCAAAGGGCTTTGATCACGTGATTCACAAATTCTGTTCCATTATCCAATTGAATGACCTTAGGGATTCCAAAAAGGCAGAAGAGCTTGAATAGTTCTTGTGCAATAGTGGCAACATACTTG
>MCFE01000424.1:0-77586 GCA_002104905.1 Basidiobolus meristosporus CBS 931.73 | reverse complement strand
CCAACTATTAGTCTGGTGCTCTGCTATCTGCCTCCAAGTCTCCCCCTTCAGGAAGTGCAAGTTATATGCCAGAATGTTCAGCAATACCAGCAATCTATATCAACACCTATTATCTTGCTTGGAGATCTCAACATTCCCCATCCTGAGAACAAGACTACTCTGACTGCAAGAATGAAGCCAAGGTCTACATTCCTACTGAACTTCCTGAGAGAAAGCCATCTGCTAGCACTAGGTGCTCAATCTGAGAAAAGATGTGTTGACTGGATCTGCCCTTCTGCTGCTGCCCTCTACTTTGTGGATGAAGTTAAGCAATTCTCTGGAGCTGAGCTAGGATCCTTGAGAGCCTCTGACCACCCAGCCTGGTCCCTTTCTATGCAACCAGTTGTGAAGAAGAAGCTGCCAAAACTTACTGTGCTCACCCACAAAGCTACCAAGAATCAGAAGAAAGACTTTGGGAACTACTTGAAGCTTGCCAGTTTGCTACTTTCTCTGCCAGATGATCTCAACTATGCCTGGCTCTTTGTGAAGCATCTGATTCTGGTGTCTGCCTCCCTCTCACTGCCATGCAAGACTACTGCTGTTACCTCAAGAAAATGGGAATCCATTGTTTCAGCCCTGCAACAAAGCTACCTGAGTTTCCCTAACCCAAAAACAGAGAAACTCCTCCTGACAGCAATACACCACTCCAAGGCAATTCACCACACTCTGCATACTCAGCTCTGGGATCATATTATGAGTTCCTTGCCTCTGCAATCTTCCAACTCTATAACAAGAACAGTATCAAGACTCTACAGGGCAATGAGGCCCTCTTCCAGGAAGTTACCTTCAACAGAACAGCTGGCTAACATCTTCTTCTCTACAAAGCAGTACTCAACTCCTGGCTTTCATCCTGACTTCAAGACTCTGCCCATCCCACTTGCACTTGATCAAAGGAGAATCCATAATGTGCTCAAGAGGCTTCCCAACTCTACTGCTCCAGGTGTGGACACAATCTCTTATGAGCTTCTGAAGACTAGTACCAAGGCCATGTCTGCACTTCTGCTTCCACTGTTTCAGCAATGCTCAGCCCAGCTTTCTACTCCTGAGGAATGGTCCTTTGCAAATGTTCTGCCACTGTACAAGGGTAAAGGAAAGCACCTGGATCCTAGCTCCTACAGGCCAATATCTCTGCTGCCCACCTGCAGAAAGGTGTTTGAGCTTCTGCTTGCTCAGGAGCTCTACTCTGACTCCCTCAAGTTTCATCCTGCACAGTTTGGCTTTGTTCCTGGCCTCTCCTTGGAATATGCAGTCATACTTAGCCAAGATCACTCTCTCCAGTGCAAGTATCCCTCAGTTCTGTTTGATATTACTAAGGCCTTTGATTCAGTTGACAGAAATCTGCTTTGGTCCAAGTTGCAATGCTTCTCCAGTACCTCTCTCACCCTCCTTGTCAGGTCCCTGTTTCTGGATCCACAAGCAAGAATTCTGCACCCAAGTGAGCAATCACCAGTGTTCTCAGTTCCTAATGGAGTGGTTCAAGGCTCTGTGCTTGGTCCTATACTGTTTGCCATCTTCCTGAATGATTTCCCAAGACTCTCAGCTGACTGCCTGGTTACTCTCTTTGCTGATGACATCAGAATATCCTCCTCCAATGTGCAACAAGACTCCCAGACCATCCACCAGTATCTGCAGAAGAATAATCTCCAGCTTTCCATTGCAAAGACAGTACCTTTGGGCTCTCCCATCAACTTGGAGAACTCCACTCTACCTGCTCAGGTTTCTGCTACATATCTTGGCTTTCCTTTCCTTCCTACTGGACTAGACTCTGGAGCACACCTGAAGAAGAGAATTATCCTGGCAAGACAGGCACTCCACAAGCTACTGGCTGTTACTCCTCCTACAACTTCAGCTCCCAGCTGCCTTCTTCTACTCAAGCAGTTTGTCTTCCCTGTCCTGGAATTTGGCTTACCACTTCTCTCTCTTACTTCTAGAGACTGCACTAAGCTTGACAAGTTTGCAGTATGGTGCATTACCTCCTTGGTGCCTCATTTGCCTGAATGCCCCTACAGACATGCTATTCTTGGTGCTTTTGGGTTTATGCCCTATAAGATCAGACTTCTCTACCTTAGAACCAGATTATATCTCAGACTTCACCACTGCAACAACCCACTGATTAAGGCCTGGAAGAGAACACACCACACAACACCTGGCTCCTGCTGGAGAACTATACTTGGAGATCCTGAAGTCAAGAAGTTTGCTCACTTTATTCTGCAGTCAGAAAAACCCAAGCTGGCCTACCTGAAGTACTTGACAGACCTTTGGCAGCAATATCTGCAGCAGCACACTCCCTTTATGATGAATATCAATCCTTATCACATTCCCCTCATTAATGTTGTTCACAAGTCATTCTTACCTCTCTTGCTACCCCCCTTCCCACTGAACAGTGTCTTGAGCACTGAAGAACTATCATCACTTCTTATTAGCTTACCTACAAATTCCCCTCAGCTACACACTCTTGTATCAAAGCTACAACAGTAGCGCTGGCTTCTTTGTTTCAACTGAAATAAAGATTTCACCTGTTGGTGACTGTCTCCCCCCTAACCCTAAACCCTAACCCTAAGCAATTCTCTGGAGCTGAGCTAGGATCCTTGAGAGCCTCTGACCACCCAGCCTGGTCCCTTTCTATGCAACCAGTTGTGAAGAAGAAGCTGCCAAAACTTGCTGTGCTCACCCACAAAGCTACCAAGAATCAGAAGAAAGACTTTGGGAACTACTTGAAGCTTGCCAGTTTGCTACTTTCTCTGCCAGACAATCTCAACTATGCCTGGCTCTTTGTGAAGCATCTGATTCTGGTGTCTGCCTCCCTCTCACTGCCATGCAAGACTACTGCTGTTACCTCAAGAAAATGGGAATCCATTGTTTCAGCCCTGCAACAAAGCTACCTGAGTTTCCCTAACCCAAAAACAGAGAAACTCCTCCTGACAGCAATACACCACTCCAAGGCAATTCACCACACTCTGCATACGCAGCTCTGGGATCATATTATGAGTTCCTTGCCTCTGCAATCTTCCAACTCTATAACAAGAACAGTATCAAGACTCTACAGGGCAATGAGGCCCTCTTCCAGGAAGTCACCTTCAACAGAACAGCTGGCTAACATCTTCTTCTCTACAAAGCAGTACTCAACTCCTGGCTTTCATCCTGCCTTCAAGACTCTGCCCATCCCACTTGCACTTGATCAAAGGAGAATCCATAATGTGCTCAAGAGGCTTCCCAACTCTACTGCCCCAGGTGTGGACACAATCTCCTATGAGCCTCTGAAGACTAGTACCAAGGCCATGTCTGCACTTCTGCTTCCACTGTTTCAGCAATGCTCAGCCCAGCTTTCTACTCCTGAGGAATGGTCCTTTGCAAATGTTCTGCCACTGTACAAGGGTAAAGGAAAGCACCTGGATCCGAGCTCCTACAGGCCAATATCTCTGCTGCCCACCTGCAGAAAGGTGTTTGAGCTTCTGCTTACTCAGGAGCTCTACTCTGACTCCCTCAAGTTTCATCCTGCACAGCTTGGCTTTGTTCCTGGCCTCTCCTTGGAATATGCAGTCATACTTAGCCAAGATCACTCTCTCCAGTGCAAGTATCCCTCAGTTCTGTTTGATATTACTAAGGCCTTTGATTCAGTTGACAGAAATCTGCTTTGGTCCAAGTTGCAATGCTTCTCCAGTACCTCTCTCACCCTCCTTGTCAGGTCTCTGTTTCTGGATCAACAAGCAAGAATTCTGCACCCAAGTGAGCAATCAGCTGTATTCTCAGTTCCTAATGGAGTGGTTCAAGGCTCTGTGCTTGGTCCTATACTGTTTGCCATCTTCCTGAATGATTTCCCAAGACTCTCAGCTGACTGCCTGGTTACTCTCTTTGCTGATGACATCAGAATATCCTCCTCCAATGTGCAACAAGACTCCCAGACCATCCACCAGTATCTGCAGAAGAATAATCTCCAGCTTTCCATTGCAAAGACAGTACCTTTGGGCTCTCCCATCAACTTGGAGAACTCCACTCTACCTGCTCAGGTTTCTGCTACATATCTTGGCTTTCCTTTCCTTCCTACTGGACTAGACTCTGGAGCACACCTGAAGAAGAGAATTATCCTGGCAAGACAGGCACTCCACAAGCTACTGGCTGTTACTCCTCCTACAACTTCAGCTCCCAGCTGCCTTCTTCTACTCAAGCAGTTTGTCTTCCCTGTCCTGGAATTTGGCTTACCACTTCTCTCTCTTACTTCTAGAGACTGCACTAAGCTTGACAAGTTTGCAGTATGGTGCATTACCTCCTTGGTGCCTCATTTGCCTGAATGCCCCTACAGACATGCCATTCTTGGTGCTTTTGGGTTTATGCCCTATAAGATCAGACTTCTCTACCTTAGAACCAGATTATACCTCAGACTTCACAACTGCAATAACCCACTGATTAAGGCCTGGAAGAGAACACACCACACAACACCTGGCTCCTGCTGGAGAACTATACTTGGAGATCCTGAAGTCAAGAAGTTTGCTGAATTTATTCTGCAGTCAGAAAAACCCAAGCTGGCCTACCTGAAGTACTTGACAGACCTTTGGCAGCAATATCTGCAGCAGCACACTCCCTTTATGATGAATATCAATCCTTATCACATTCCCCTCATTAATGTTGTTCACAAGTCATTCTTACCTCTCTTGCTACCCCCCTTCCCATTGAACAGTGTCTTGAGCACTGAAGAACTATCATCACTTCTTATTAACTTACCTACAAATTCCCCTCAGCTACACACTCTTGTATCAAAGCTACAACAGTAGCGCTGGCTTCTTTGTTTCAACTGAAATAAAGATTTCACCTGTTGGTGACTGTCTCCCCCCTAACCCACTATATTCTGCACTCAGAAAAACCCAAGCTGGCCTACCTGAAGTACTTGACAGACCTTTGGCAGCAATATCTGCAGCAGCACATTCCCTTTATGATGAATATCAATCCTTATCACATTCCCCTCATTAATGTTGTTCACAAGTCATTCTTACCTCTCTTGCTACCCCCCTTCCCACTGAACAGTGTCTTGAGCGCTGAAGAACTATCATCACTTCCTATTAACTTACCTACAAGTTCCCCTCAGCTACACACTCTTGTATCAAAGCTACAACAGTAGCGCTGGCTTCTTTGTTTCAACTGAAATAAAGATTTCACCTGTTGGTGACTGTCTCCCCCCTAACCCTTCTTTAGATACTTGTCATAAGTAAATAAAGATTTCACCACTTGGTGACTTTCCTCCCCCTAACCCATTCCCTTCAGATATCTGTCCTTGAGGAAAGGCTTGCACTTGTTGAAGCTGAAAATGCTCTACTCAAGAAACTAGTTCAATTGCTATTTTCTGCCTTCTCTGATCTGCAAGAATCTATTGTCCCTGTGTCAACTCTTCCTGCCAACAAGACTCCCCAAGAATCATCTGCTCCTGATTACTCTTCCTACTCTGAAGCTGTCAGAAAGTCGGTTCCTGCTTCCTCAAGACTGTTGTAAGAGTCTTGGAGATATTGGAAGTGATTGGGAGAACAAGTAGATTATGTGGTTTTCACTTAATGATTTATTGAATGTAAAAGTAGTATTTATACTTTTATCTGGTCTTGGCAATACAAACATGTAGAATAGATTAAGGAAGGTCCCAAGAACATGTGTGCAAAGCTTGGGGCTGTTTGGACAACTTTGAGAATTATCCTGTTCTGGGTACCTGGTATTTTGGTCAAAATATTCGAAGTATATCCCAACAAGGAGTTTGGTCAGTATTCTCTAGGATTTGAAGGTGATGATCTAAGTGACTAAGTTAGGTGAATATTTAGGTGGAAATACAAACTTTTACAACACTCCTGCTCAGCTAAATGCTCATACTGACTAGTCCTAATTTTGACTTAAGATATTCAAACTTGTCTCTAGCTAATGGTTTGGTAAATATGTCTGCAATCATTTCATCTGTAGGATAGTAAGCTAAGCTATCTAGGTTACTCTCTATAGCTTCATGTGTGAAATGATGTCTAATATCTGTGTGCTTGGTTCTAGCATGAAAAATTGGATTTCTACCTAATTATATACATCCTTGATTATCTTGAAATAAAGTAATAGGCGTTTTTTAACATAGGCCTAAATCTGTAAAAAGTTATCTTAACTACATTGCTTCTTTTTTAGCTTCACAGGCTGCCATATACTCTGCCTCTGTGATGGAAAGTGCTATGGTTGGCTGCTTTCTTGAATTCCATGAAATTGCTCCTTTACAGTAAAGAAAGGTGTATCCTGTGGTGGATCTTCTGTCTTCTAAATTTTGTCCCCAATCAGCATCAGAGTATTCCACAAGATCCTGCTCGGAATCCTTATAAGTGTATCTTAAGCAGATATCAGCAGTTCCTTTTAGGTATCTAAAAATCCGCTTAACTGCTGCAATGTGATCAGATCCGTAGTTCTGATTATGTTGGCTGACAAATCCCTCTGAATATGAGATATCAGGACGTGTTCCAAGCATGATATACATTAGACAGCCAACCATAGACTGATAAGGAAAGTCAGGGCTTTCAGATGGCACCAAGCTCTCTTGATTTGGTTGAGTTTTGACCATGTTAAGGTTTGTTTCCATCGGGGTAGCTGCCGGTTTACAGTCTTCCATTTGGTACTACTTTAGTATATCTTGAATATGCTTGGATTGACTTAGGGTGATAGTCTGAGTACTTCTGTCTATGGAGAACTTAATCCCTAAGTAGTAATTAAGTTCTCATAGATTGGACATCTTGAACTCCTTAGATAGGCTGGATTTAGTCTCTTCCAATGTTTCTAGGTTATTGGTGGCTATAATAAGATCATCCACATATAGAGCTAATAGAACTGGATTTGCTCTATCTGGCTTATATTATATACTATGGCCAGCATTACTCCTTTTGAAACTCAAAGATTCCAAATATGAATCCATCTTGCAACTCCAGACTCTTGGTGATTGTTTGAGACCATATAGTGACTTTTTAAGCTTGCAGACCAAATGGGGGTTATCTTGGTCAACAAACCCATCAGGCTGGTCCATATACACATCCTCATGAAGTTTGCCATTCAAAAATGCAGTTTTTACATCCACTTGATGAATAAAAAACTTATATTTGGCTGCAATAGCCAATATTAATCTGATGGAATTAAACTTGGCTACCAGTGCAAAGGTCTCAGTATAGTCAAGTCCTTTTGTTTGAGAGTATCTTTTGGCTACAAGTCTTGCTTTGTATCTCTCAATTGTACCATCAGCCTTGTATTTTGTCTTGAAGACCCATCTGCATCCAATTGATTTTTGGTTGATTGGTAATTTGATCAAGTCCCAAGTTTGATATTCCATCAGGGCCTGATATTCCTCAGTCATTGCAAATCTCCAAAACTTTGTCTGAGGGCTATTTAGGACCTCTTTTACAGTCTGGGGCTCATCAATATGGACTGAATAGGCATAGGCTAAGTTTGAACCCTCATTGATATAGTGATTTGGGCTATTTCTTGTCTGATTGGATCTCTGGGCATTTGATACTGGAATGATCACTTCTGGGATATTCCTGGGCACTGATTCTGGCCAAACCATGGTTGTAGAGTCCTCTGGAATAAAAAATTCTCATTGTTTTACTCTGATTCAATCCTGACAATTGGTGGACTTGAGATCAAATTTTTGTCATCATCTGATGTCATTTTTTGTAAAAATTTTGAATTTCATCAAACAACACATACCCAGACTTGATCAGTTTCTTTGCTTTAGTATTGTAGAGTCTGTATGCCTTACTCTCATTGCAGTAGCCCAAAAATATGCACTTTACACTTTTTGGCTCAAATTTTGACTGATTTCCGGGCAGTTTTTTGGCATATGCTGTACACCCAAATATTCTTAGATGTTCTGCACTTGGTCCATATCCATACCATGCTTCAAATGAAGTAGAATTACAAAGTATTCTGTTATAACTCCTGTTTTTAGGATCTACAGCAGTGACAACTGATTCCACCCAAAAATCATAGGATAATTTTTGATCCTAGATCATAGATCTTGCCATATCAATTATTGATCTGTTAGCTTGTTCTGCTACTCCATTTTGCTGTGGGGAGTATGGTACAGTAGTCTCTTGCTTTATCCCATGAATTTTGCTGAAGTGGATGAAGAGTTTTGAGGTATATTCTCCACCATTGTCGGAGCGTATTTTCTTGATTTTTTCACCAGTTTCTCTCTCCACCATGGCTTTAAACTCCCTGAGCTTAGACAGAGCTTCTTCCTTTCTCTCCATGAAGTAGACCCATGTGTATCTTGTATAATCATCAATAAAAGTGATTAAATGCTTCATCCCACCCAAGGATAAATTTTGCATAGGTCCACACAGATCAGAGTGAATTAGATCTAATTTTTTCTCAGCTTTGATCAACCCAGAGCTCTTGAACGGTTGTCTGGCATGTTTCCCATATATGCAGGTTCACAGTACTCCAAATTAGCTGGGGGATCAGTTTTGACTCCAGATATTAGCTGATCTTTGATCATTTTGCTCAAATAATCAAAATTGATGCGCTCAAATCTCCTGTGCCAAAGCATTGGTGTTTCTTCATTTAAGTTACTTATATTGGCTTCCAAATATGATGAAATATATGTCAACTTGTATAGATTGTGATCTCTGATGCCTGAATCAATATGGGCACCATTTTGATCAGTGATCCTGCATCCAGAATTGTCAAAGCTGAAGTCAAGTCCTTCTGTTGTGGCCTTGCTTACAGAGAGTAGGTTCTTGGCTATTTCTGGTATATAGAGTACTTCTTCAAAGGTCAGTGTATGGCTTCCTTCACTGCTTCTAAGGTTTACTTGGATAGTTCCTTCTCCCGCTGCATCAAGTGTACTATTGTCACCCATGAAAACCTTCTTAATTGGAATTTCTTGGTATTGGGTAAAAAGTTCTTTTTGGTGTGTAAAGTGTTGAGAAGCTCCAGAGTCTATATACCACGTCTGAGAATCCTTGTTTGTGGTCATATTTAGTGCAGATATGAATAGTCTATCTTCAGTTGTTGCAGCATTTCCATATTCAGGCTTCTTTTGATGATTGTCTTTCTTTTTGAGACACCAGTCTGATGTGTGTCCTTTCCTTTTGCAGTAGTTACAAAACAGGTTGCTGTTGCCATTGTAGGGCCTTGGGTACCTCCTTTGTTGGTTATCATTGTTTATTAAAGCATTTTCTTCTTACTTCTTATTAGCACTTGATTTTCTTAATTCTTCATCTAGAAGCCTTCCATATACATAATTTAAGGTCAAATCTTCAGTTCTGGACTCTAGGGCTGATACAAGGCCCTGAAACTTGTCTTTCAGGCTATTCAGGATGGCAACTATCACATCCTCATAAGTAGTTGGTACACCCACAGATTCCATCTCATCTACCAGCAGGGCAATTCTGTTACTTAGATTTTTCATTTCTTCTCCTGGCAGCATCTTTGTAGTAAAGAATTTTTGTCTCAGATACATCTTCTTAGCAGCTGAACATGACTGGTAGGTGTCTTCTAATGCCTTCCAGGCATTCTTTGCCGTTTTTTGCTCTTGAGCATTGAATTAGCAATTTGTCTTTAACATTAAGGCAAATGCAGCTCAAGGTGTTGTAAGAGTCTTGGAGATATTGGAAGTGATTGGGAGAACAAGTAGATTATGTGGTTTTCACTTAATGATTTATTGAATGTAAAAGTAGTATTTATACTTTTACCTGGTCTTGGCATCACAAACACGTAGAATAGGCTAAGGAAGGTCCCAAGAACATGTGTGCAAAGTTTGGGGTTGTTTGGACAACTTTGAGAATTTTCATGTTCTGGGTACCTGGTATTTTGGTGAAAATATTCTAAGTAAATCCCAACAAGGAATTTGGTCAGTATTCTCTAGGATTTGAAGGTGATGATCTAAGTGACTAAGTTAGGTGAATATTTAGGTGGAAATACAAACTTTTACAACACTCCTGCTCAGCTAAATGCTCATACTGACTAGTCCTAATTTTGACTTAAGATATTCAAACTTGTCTCTAGCTAATGGTTTGGTAAATATGTCTGCAATCATTTCTTCTGTAGGACAGTAGACTAAGCTAACTAAGTTATTCTCTATAGCTTCACGTATGAAATGATGTCTAATATCTGTGTGCTTGGTTCTAGCATGAAAAGTTGGATTTCTACCTAATTGTATACATCCTTGATTACCTTGAAATAAAGTAATAGGCGTTTTTTGACATAGACCTAAATCTGTAAACAGCTTTCTTAACCACATTGCTTCTTTTGTAGCTTTGCAGGCTGCCATGTACTCTGCCTCTGTGGTAGAAAGTGCTACAGTTGGTTGCTTTCTTAAATTCCATGAAATTGCTCCTTTACAGTAAAGAAAGGTGTATCCTGTGGTGGATCTTCTGTCTTCTAAATGTTGTCCCCAATCAGCATCAGAGTATTCCACAAGATCCTGTTCGGAATCCTTATAAGTGTATCTTAAGCAAATATCAGCAGTTCCTTTTAGGTATCTAAAAATCCGCTTAACTGCTGCAATATGATCAGATCCATAGTTCTGATTATGTTGGCTGACAACTCCCACTGAATATGAGATATCTGGACATGTTCCAAGCATGATATACATCAGACAGCCAACCATAGATTGATAAGGAAAGTCAGGGCTTTCAGATGGCATGAAGCTCTCTTGATATGGGTGAATTTTGACCAAGTTAAGGCTTGTCTCCATTGGGGTAGCTGCTGGCTTACAGTCTTCCATTTTGTACTTCTTTAGTATATCTTGAATATACTTGGATTGATTGAGGGTGATAGTCTGGGTGTTTCTGTCTATGGAGTACTTAATCCATAAGTAGTAACTAAGTTCTCCTATATCAGACATCTTGAACTCCTTAGATAGGCTGGATTTAGTCTCTTCCAATGTTTCTAGGTAATTGGTGGCTATAATAAGATCATCCACATATAGAGCTAATAGAACTGGATTTGCTCTATCTGGCCTATAGTATATACTATGGTCAGCATTACTCCTTTTGAAACTCAAGGATTACAAATAAGAATCTATCTTGCAATTCCAGGCTCTTGGTGATTGTTTGAGACCATATAGTGACTTTTTAAGCTTGCAGACCAAATGGGGGTTATCTTGGTCAATAAACTCATCAGGCTGGTCCATATACACATCCTCATGAAGTTGCCATTCAAAAATGCAGTTTTTACATCCATTTGATGAATAAAAAACTTATATTTGGCTGCAATAGCCAAAATTAATCTGATGGAATTAAACTTGGCTACCAGTGCAAAGGTCTCAGTATAGTCAAGTCCTTTTGTTTGAGAGTATCCTTTGGCTACAAGTCTTGCTCTGTATCTCTCAATTGTACCATCAGCCTTGTATTTTGTCTTGAAGACCTATCTGCATCCAGTTGATTTTTGGTTGATTGGTAATTTGACTAAGTCCCAAGTTTGATTTTCCATCAAGGCCTGATATTCCTCAGTCATTGCAAATCTCCAAAACTTTGTCTGAGGGCTATTTAGGGCCTCTTTTACAGTCTGGGGTTCATCAATATGGACTGAATAGGCATGGGTTAAGTTTGTACCCTCATTGATATAGTGATTTGGGCTATTTCTTGTCTGATTGGATCTCTGGGCATTTGATACTGGAATGATTACTTCTGGGATATTCCTGGGCACTAATTCTGGCTGAACCATGGTTGTACAGTCCTCTGGAGTGAAAAAATTCTCATTGTTTTGCTCTGATTCAATCCTGACAATTGGTGGACTTGAGATCAAATTTTTGTCATCATCTGATGTCATTTTTTGTTAAAATTTTGAATTCTCATCAAACAACACATCCCTGGACTTGATCAGTTTCTTTACTTTGGTATTGTTGAGTCTATATGCCTTACTCTCATGGCAGTAGCCCAAAAATATGCATTTTTCACTTTTTGGCTCAAATTTTTACTGATTTCCAGGCAGTTTTTTGGCATATGCTGTACACCCAAATATTCTTAGATGTTCTGCACTTGGTCCATATCCATACCATGCTTAAAATGGAGTAGAATCACAAAGTATTCTGTTATAACTCCTATTTTTAAGATATACAGCAGTGGCAACTGATTCTGCCCAAAAATCATAGGATAATTTTTGATCATGGATCATAGATCTTGCCATATCAATTATTGATCTGTTAGCTTGCTCTGCTACTCCATTTTGCTGTGGGGAGTATGGTACAGTAGTCTCTTGCTTTATCCCATGAATTTTGCTGAAGTGGATGAAGAGTTTTGAGGTATATTCTCCACCATTGTCAGAGCGTATTTTCTTGATTTTTTCACCAGTTTCTCTCTCCACCATGGCTTTAAACTCCCTGAGCTTAGACAGAGCTTCTTCCTTTCTCTCCATGAAGTAGACCCATGTGCATCTTGTATAATCATCAATAAAAGTGATTAAATGCTTCATCCCACCCAAGGATAAATTTTGCATAGGTCCACACAGATCAGAGTGAATTAGATCTAATTTTTTCTTAGCTTTGATCAACCCAGAGCTCTTGAACGGTTGTCTGGCGTGTTTCCCATATATGCAGGCTTCACAGTGCTCCAAATTAGCTGGGAGATCAATTTTCACTCCAGAAATTTGCTGATCTTTGATCATTTTGCTCAAATAATCAAATTGATGTGTCCAAATCTCCTGTGCCAAAGCATTGGTGTTTCTTCATTTAAGTTACTTATATTGGCTTCCAAATATGATGGAATATAAGTCAACTTGTATAGATTGTAATCTCTGATGCCCAAAGCAGTATGGGCACCATTTTGATCAGTGATCCTGCATCCAGAATTGTCAAAACTGAAACTGAGTCCTTCTGCTGTGGCCTTGCTTACAGAGAGTAGGTTCTTGGCTATTTCTGGTACATAGAGTACTTCTTCAAAGGTCAGTGTATGCCTTCCTTCACTGCTTCTAAGGTTTACTTGGATAGTTCCTTCTCCCACTGCATCAAGTGTTCTATTGTCACCCATGAAAACCTTCTTAATTGGAATTTCTTGATATTGGGTAAAAAGTTCTTTTTGGTGTGTAAAGTGTTGAAAAGCTCCAGAGTCAATATATCACATCTGAGTATCCTTGTTTGTGATCATATTTAGGGCAGATATGAATAGTCTATCTTCAGTTGTTGCAGCATTTCCATATTCAGGCTTTTCTTGCTGATAATCTCTCTTTTTGAGACACCGGTCTGATGTGTGTCCTTTCCTTTTGCAGTAGTTACAAAACAGGTTGCTGTTGCCATTGTAGGGCCTTGGGTACCTCCTTTGTTGGTTATCATTGCTTATTAAAGCATTTTCTTCTTCCTTCTTCTTGGCGCTTGATTTTCTTAATTCTTCATCCAGGAGCCTTCCATATACATAATTTAAGGTCAAATCTTCAGTTCTGGACTCTAGGGCTGATACAAGGCCCTGAAACTTGTCTGTCATGCTATTCAGGATGGTAACTATCACATCCTTATCAGCAGTTGGTACACCCACAGATTCCATCTCATCTACTAGCAGGGTAATTCTGTTAATTAGATATTTCATTTCTTCTCCTGGCAGCATCTTTGTAGTAAAGAATATTTGTCTCAGATACATTTTCTTGGCAGCTGAGCATGACTGGTAGGTGTCTTCTAATGCCTTCCAGGCATTCTTTGCCGTTTTGCTCTTGAGCATTGAATTAGCAATTTGTCCTTGACATTAAGGCAAATGCAGTTAAAGGCACTTTGTTCTCTCTTCTGGTACTTCAAGGCTTCCTCTCCCACATTTTTAGGAGGGCATTCTTCTCCCATGACAATATCCCAAAGGCCTCTTTCTTGTAGCAGCATCTTCATCTTCACCTTCCACACTTGGTAGTTAGATCCACCCAACTTTTCAGCAGAGGGAAAAATTCCAGTAATAGCAGTAGTAGATATTGCAGAGAGTGACAGCTTGGGGCTCATAACCTGTTGTAAGAGTCTTGGAGATATTGGAAGAGATTGGGAGAACAAGTAGATTATGTGGTTTTCACTTAATGATTTATTGAATGTAAAAGTAGTATTTATACTTTTACCTGGTCTTGGCATTACAAACACCTAGAATAGGTTAAGAAAGGTCCCAAGAGCATGTGTGCAAAGTTTAAGGCTGTTTGGACAACTTTAGAATTTTCATGTTCTGGGTACCTGGTATTTTGGTGAAAATATTCCAAGTAAATCCCAACAAGGAATTTGGTCAGTATTCTCTAGGATTTGAAGGTAATGATCTAAGTGACTAAGTTAGGTGAATACTTAGGTGGAAATACAAATTTTTATAACAAAAGGCACTTTGTTCGTTCTTCTGGTACTTTAAGGCTTCCTCTCCCATGTTTTTAGGAGGGCATTCTTCTCCCATGACAATATCCCAAAGGCCTCTTTCTTGTAGCAGCATCTTCATCTTCACCTTCCACACTTGATAGTTAGATCCATCCAACTTTTCAGCAGAGGGAAAAATTCCAGTAATAGTAGTAGTAGATATTGCAGAGAGTGACAGCTTGGGGCTCATAACCTGCTGTAAGAGTCTTGGAGATATTGGATGTGATTGGGAGAACAAGTAGATTATGTGGTTTTCACTTAGTGATTTATTGAATGTAAAAGTAGTATTTATACTTTTACCTGGTCTTGGCATTACAAACACACAGAATAGGTTAAGAAAGGTCCCAACAACATGTGCGCAAAGTTTGGGGCTGTTTGGACAACTTTGAGAATTATCCTGTTCTGGGTACCTGGTATTTTGGTGAAAATATTCTAAGTAAATCCCAACAAGGAATTTGGTCAGTATTCTCTAGGATTTGAAGGTAAAGATCCAAGTGACTCAGTTAGGTGAGCATTTAGGTGGAAATACACATATTTACAAAAAGGACAATGTAAAAGTATAAATACTACTTTTACATTCAATAGATCATTAAGTGAAAACCAAATAATCTACTTGTCCTCCCAAATCACTTCCAATATCTCCAAGACTCTTACAACACTATATACATATATTAATCTAATCTTATCATAGCTTATGAACTTAACTATGCCTGCCTATATGCTTTGTTAGGATATGCCTTGAATATATCATGAAAAGTACAGGTGTTCAGTACATATTGTTGTGGGCAGTCATGATGTAGATATAGAGTCAAATTTATATCTATCAGTGTGACAAGTTGATATTCATTTAGAAAAGCTCACCCAAATGGTTTCACACTCTTTACCCAAAAAATAAATATCAAAGAAGTACAATCTTGCAATGTTATAGCAAGGATAATAAGTATCAGCGTCAAGATGACATTGGTATAATTAAATCTTAAAAATCTGTAGTGTAGAGCTATGAGATATTCTGAGCTCTGCAAGACATAATATATGGTGCTCAATAGCTACACCTTGCAATTACTTGACTGTACTTCAGCCCAGAGTCTTACAACACCAAGAATATGCATGCAAATATTGGGGTCTTTTGGGTTACTGTGAGAAGGGTCTTAGTCTGTGCACCTATAAATTGTTGTAAAAATTCGTAATTCCACCTAAATATTCACCTAATTTAGTCACTTAGATCATTACCCTCAAATTCTAGAGAATACTGACCAAATTCCTTGTCGGGATTTACTTAGAATATTTACCCAGAACATGAAAATTAGATAAGTTGTCCAAACAGCCCCAAACTTTGCACACATGTTCTTGGGACCTTTCTTAACCTATTCTAGGTGTTTGTAATGCCAAGACCAGGTAAAAGTATAAATACTACTTTTACATTCAATAAATCATCAAGTGAAAGCCACATAATCTACTTGTTCTCCAAATCACTTCCAATATCTCCAAGACTCTTACAACATTAATTTAGTCTAAATACTCTTAGTAAATCCCAACAAGAGATTTGTTCATGACAGATTGCTAATCACCAATTTAGATTTATGTGCCTGAGTTAGTATGAGTACTTAGGTGACAGCATAATGATTACAACAATATAGATAAGCTTTGCTTACAATTTGTGATTCCCCCAGACTCATCAATTTTCTGTTCTCAAGAAAAACTTCAACTAATTCTATATGACATCACCCAAGAAACAAAGCTTAAGTTAGATTATTTACTTTGGAAATTTAAAAACTCTTAGTTGGTTTCTTCATTTTTTAGTTCAAGCAATTTTAGTAACTACTTGGCGATATAAAGATATCACCATAATTGTATCTTTGTCTCCCCTCTTATATTGTAGGAATCACATCAAGTTTCTCCTAGACTCTTACATTAAGACCGGGTTAGAGTTGGCTAGATATCTAGATCAGTTTCTAGTCAGGTGTCAACTTCATCAAAATCAGTATATCTCAAAAATTGGCAAATTAATAAGCATATCTAATCACTAGAGTCAAGTCGATAAGCTATCAGAACATAGAGAAGTGTATACAGACAGCGAATTACTACAAAGGCCATAACATGGTCGACATCTGTTGGCATTATACAGTGCAATATCGCATTTATATCTTTTCAATAATATGAAGTGTAAGAATTGTAACTTGACCTGATCATTATGGATACTTAGCATGAGGGAATGCCGAGATGTTGATGTATGGAGCCAATAAGAATAGAAACGACTCTCATACAGACTAATTGGTTTCACAGTAACAATGAAAGTGCAAAAAGCATACCTAATTCGGCAAAAACTCGTCTAGCTAAGGGAGACTCTTGGATGTGTGCGTTAGCAACGATGCAGAGAAACACAGCCTGAGCTCAGCAGGGCGTGTTGGTGAGCAAGATGGCGCAACATAGTAGACTCGCCTTTAATACCATTATGCTGATCACACTCCCTTATGCAACCTAAAAATCCAATATCCATAGCTAATAGTCAACACCTATAGGTGCAATTCGAAGGCATAAGCTCCCACGGCCATGATTCGTAGTGTATGTAAGGGGGCCTCAAAGCAACACCCCACCCTATGCCATGTCAAACTTTCTCACTGTCAATTACCAAACAGGATTCTCGCGAACTCCAATCGACAAGACCAAATATGCCCAATACATGCAGCCTCTCAGAGCCACCACCCCAGATTCTTTATCCTCAATTCCTCGAAAACGTCTGGATACAGGATAAAGGAAATCATGAGCGAGGTCACAATCCCTACCAATAAACATACAATGCCGATCTCGAGGTTGGGGATTTCGATAGATAAAATAAATCGACCTTATGGTGAGACACTAATATGTATATATATATATACAGGTGTGAAACGTGAAAAGCCGAGAAGGAATTACTATCGACCCATATATATTTATTTCTGCCATGGGGCCGTCAGGTTTTGCCACATGCTTATCATGTTGCTGTTAGCTTTATCTCAGAAACAACCTAGATTGCAATCTACAATAAATCCCAGATGTAGCATTTGTGGACGACTTGCTAATGGCTCGCGAATGTGGCGATATTCTCATCAGTATGCACCTTGCGACAGCCGTATTTTTACCACACTTAGCTGAGTACCACATTTGGGATCTCGAGCTAGAGATTCCATTTAGTGGCTTTGACTCGGATACCCTGCTGGCTCCCTCATCTGTCATGTGTTTCTCCCTCAATCGTCTGAGCCATAACTAATACAAGATCAACCCAAGGCATCTCCACAGTTTATGCTACCAAGCGTCAATATCCAAACCTGAGTGGCTAGCGCCATTCGAAGATGACATGCGCAAGAGTACCACTTCTGTTACGGAAGTGAAGTACGTAAGCGACCAGTGCCGAATTTCTTCTCATTGCACACGTTTGGCAATCGATTTGAAGATTACCAGCCTTCCGGAAACAGCGCTACGATTAAGACAGAAAGAGTACATAGCCCATCGCACCTCACCAAACGGGAACAAATTGTTGTGGATAATCTAGGCCTACCTCAGCATAACATCCGCCTTGGTGGCTATTTACTTGAATATTTACACACCCAATCAACTTGCACATGAAAGTAGTCAGTAGTCGGGATATCGACCGAAATGGATTTGTACAGCGAACATAAGGACGTGGGGTAATATTCACGAATATACATGAGCCGATACAAGAATCATCCGATACTCATTCGAAATGACTATTGGCGAGCTCAAGCCGGCATTACCAATTGTGGTGCACAAATTGTGCAGTCCTATACACGATGCTCAATGAATGCTTGCTAAACAGTAGGCGTGGGGGCCAAATGAGAACTCCTTCGAAACGCGCAAGAATCTTCAGTACATGCTGAGGGTTGGTCATACCAGGGCGGAGTGTCGGTTCAATTAACCATAACTCCATCATGCGTTGGCCATATTTAATCCGATGACATATACCAGCCCAACGCATTCTTGGTGCATCGGCCTGCATTTGCGGCATTCCATTCCGAAGTCGATTTGGGTTTATACAGGTGCCTCTGTACAACACATACGCAACCAATTGCTTGTGTGCAGCAGTCAACTACGCATCAAGCGTAGCAGAGACCCCACCGCTGATGGGATCCAAGTGCTTGTGCTGAATGAGGTTTGTCCTCCGACGGAAACAATGCGACGTAATATGCTTCAGTAATGAGGTGCCACTCCCACCCTATGAGCCATCACCATCCTCCAATCAGCACATGGGTACACAATCGTCAACTTGATCAGCAATTACCCTAAAGCCAACAATCCCATGATTCCTATACCCACACCGCGTACGTAGGATCCAATGGTTTTATTAGTTAGAATAAGCATAGAAGAAGTGACGAGAAAACCCCATGTATTAAGGGTTAGTCATAGTTGGAAAATAACCAGTAATTTGAACAAAAATGGTCAACAGATTTGATTGATGTATGGATAATCTACCAAGACTTCAACGCGTGAACATTCCGACTCGTATTTGTACCCAAAATGTTACTGAGATTGGAGTCGTATGTTCTACCACTTTGAATACTTGATTTCTTAAACAACAAATCTATAGATTTCCCCATTTCTGTACTTACTACTCGGCTTCGCGCACTACTCCTTGGCTGGGACTTGAGCGGGACAGAGGACGAGTAGTGGCTTGTGAGGTCGGCCCTTGTGGGGGTGGAGCGAGGAATCGTCCCAATCCTGGATTCCACAAAGCTCTTCTTCACCGGGATAGTAATATCCGCGGATGAAAAGCTTTTGCTCAAGTGACAGGCATTCTTGAACTCGTTGGAGTTCACGATGATCGGGGTGGATTCACCAGAAGGAGTTGGTGTTGAGGGGGGCGTCCAGGTCTGCATCGTAGCTGGCTGGGTATCTGGCGCGGTAAATCGGGCCAATTCAGTCTCGCTAGCTTTGGGAGCAGGAGCAGGAGCAGGACTGGCCACTGGGCTGATGTTATTCAGCAGCGCGTCAGCATATCGCTGCAACTCACTGGGGTTGATGTGGACATTGAACTCATGAAGGGCCAAAAATTGCATTTCTAGAAAGTTCAACTCGGAGACAGAGAGCCCCCCAACTTTAGAGTATCTAACATTGGTATAAAACACGTCGGAGAAGAACTTGGTGGCAACCATGATGGCAACAATGACCAGTCGATGGACGTTGTACGAGTCCACGGCGAACTTGCGCGGCCCCTTGGCTCCCATCCCGCGTGTCAAACGATCGAAGTACACCATGATGGCGATGAGACAATCGTTTGAGCAAGAGCAGTACTTGAGAATGCGAGTAAGATACGCCTGAATGTCGATGGAGGGGACTCCACGTGCGTGGAAAGGTGTGTATGCAGGGCAATATGGGGCATTTGTTGCTGGGTCATATAGATGGACGATATTCGAATCGTTCTGCTGGGCGATACTGGTAAGATACTCGGCAAGCAATGCTACCGTTTCAGAAACGGGGTGAGCAGCAAAGTCGAAGGATTGCATTGCGGTGCGGAACTAACTTCCGGATGGAGTGGAGGACAAAAATGAATGATTGAAGTATGTACAGCGATGTGTTCGTCGCACTTCCTGGTGGATGGGCTTTTCTATGACGTTGGTTCGACGTTAAATCGAAATATTTACAACGTACTCAGGCGAGATACGAAAAGTTCGCGGAAGTATGCAGAACAGTTTGGAGATAGATGGGTGGGAGATAAATACAAGCTAATGTGCTAAGGAGAACCAAAGCGGGCTTGGATAGGAATTGAGGGGAAGGTTAGGAGAGATTATTCGCTACGCTCTACCTACGATTTAGCGCTACGACGGGAGGAGGGTATTTATTGTAAATCCAACCGTGATCCCAGTTCCATCGAAAAAAATCCACCTGCGAATAACCAGACCAGGCCAATGAGTGAGCGCAGCCGCTTCGATCAACCAGGGTCATTGATCACTTGCCTCAAACGAACAATACTGATCACAAATACTCGGGGATGATGTAGGCCAACCATCAGGGCTCACGCTTACATACTATCCAGGATTTTCTCATTAAGGGCCCAAACTATTGCCCTAATCAAGGATTCTCATAATATCCATAATCCAAAATAGGAACACTGAGGCAAGATTGCATAGCCACTAAGGATGCCTCAAACAAATGGATTCACCAGCGAGCCAAACAGGGCTAGGTCCTTGGAATGGCTCTTCCAAGAACCCGCCAATTTATGTGCGGGATACATACGCAACATTTTGGAACAGAGGTTGGATAATCTTTGCTTAGATGAATGGAAGGTTCCAAAATCAATTGCCCCTATTTTCTCAGCGCACTTTTCAAATCAAGATGATAAGGAATTTCCGAAACCGTCATTGGGATTAGTAACTATTAGTCAGAACACCAGGGAATACCATCGAATTGGCAACAACATATTTGGCACGGATCAGTATTGGAATGATACTTTCACGCTACCATCAAAGACCACACCAAACCCACGGCGTGACAAGTGATGAGCCTCTGTCACATATATTGGCAATTGTAGGGCTCCTTCGCCTGAAACGGCCGATAGATTGGTATGGCGATCATACAGGGCTTGCTGCGATATCCATCTTGGAATGATAGCGCGTTCCCCAATTGTCTGTCTCCGGCCGGCCATTAGCTCGCAGCTTGGTGGTGTAGTTCCGATTCTACTCTAGACTCCTCAAGAGTTTAAAGTTTGTTTAATCGGTACACTCCACAAATGATCCTGAATAAAGTTAGCCCTGAATACAGGCTCCTACATGGAGATCTCATCCTTGCTACGACAGGTATTTACGGGCTGCTTCAGTCTGTTGAATATCCACAATGTAGCACACCACCCATCGCCGAATCCAGAACAGCCATCGAATTGCTCGCTACCTCGTGCCCTTGGAGCTTTGCGTCGCTTCGGAGCCTACCATCCCTGGCCTTACGTTCGGCGCGCGTGCGCTCAGCCGCGGTGTCTGGAATGTCCACAGAATCCTAGTGCACCACACAGAGTACGGCGAAAGTACTGGAAAGGACAGCTTCTCATATGGGCAGTCACTGTGGGTAGTATTCGTGTTTGTTTGTTAAATTAAGTTTGCGCTTCTTTCTAATGTAATGCTTCTGATGAAGATATATTGCTCAAGAATGTGCCGTTGATAATTGGTCATTGAGGGAGGTGAATAAATCAGGATGGAGCACCGGTGTTACCAAGCTTGCAATTACGCACCCTATATCTGTGAAACCAATGGTGCGCTTCTACTCACTCCATATATTGATATGACAACAATAAGAGACGTGTCAAATTCGCGGCATATGAGTGGAGATCAGTATAGGATTCGACCCATGTACACTAGGAGTCAGATGGGGCCACTAGTAATCATGATATGCCAGGTTTCAAGCCTAATTCAGGTGGGAGATATACCGGAATCACGCCATTAAGTGGTCCTACTTGGCTAAAAATATGTGAGCACCACGTCATCACGTACTAAACAGTACAACCAGGCGATTTTTCAACCGAAGCTGCGAATTCCAACCAGTTCAGATTGATCACGGTGAAGAGATGAAGTTTAGATGGACTTCCACATAATTCGTTTGCATTCTGCAAATCATAATGCGCTCAGATAACGTGAGCGCTATGAAATATCTTTGCCAACTTGGCGGGTCCATGGCTGCATGGTGGAGGTCATGCCACCGTAATAATACGCGTGTCTCCAACGAGCCAAATCGATTCCACAGCCAATCTTCCTTGCGCTCGTACCTACGCCATCGTTTGGCCTATTCGGTATATGTGGAGCCTATTGCTTATCGGAGGTTTTCCTCGACTTCTCTCTTAGCACTTGAGCTTGATGACCAGCACTGCACACTAGACAGCCGTATCACATTCCCAAATATGAGGGTACCTGATCTAGGTTTAATTGGATTCAGACACTTGCTTGCTGCTTACACATCAATGGCTTAGGCGCTTATTGCGGGGGGTTTTGATTGGTGTTAGGTCAGAGTGGTATGTTACACATGTAGCCGGCAGTGAGCGTCTGTAGTATCGATTAATCGTTGGATTGAAGGATACATCTGATGAAGCACTACCGCTGCATAGACAGTTGCCTTAGCGATGCTTATTACCTCATTGGTGTCTATGAGTTCGCATAGCATTACATGTATTTTTATTTTCCCTATGTGCGAGCGTTGGTGCAATATTATTCCCCAACAGCATAGCCAATCCGGTTGATGGATTTGAGGAAATGGTTAATGACGAACACGAGCCATATTCTTTAGTAGTAATGCAATATGGAGTCGCTGCCATACGATTTTCTAATGCGCACCACAATAAATGCAGTCTAATAATAGTTCTCCGGCTTACACAGTGAGCTACACGATGCATCACGTGTGACTGGGATCACCGTTCCCTTCAGAGCATATCGCACCTTACAATGATCCGGATATTGGTATGGGTCTATATATCCGGTTTCCACATATAGCTAATTGATTTAATGGCTAAGACATTAGACGCAGCATGACATCGTTCAACCATGCTTTGCACCATATGTCATATGTTGGCAGGTTGAGGTATAGGTATCAGGCGGTACCACCGCGTCTCCCCGTTTATGTTCGGAGCATTAGCGAGTTGTTTATTGCTAACATAGCTCCGATCGTTAATTTAACATGTTGGGGGGAAATTCGATCTACCCGCATTTCACTACTAGTCGACCTTGGCATTCTTAGCAGCGTCCAAACATAGCCCTCATCAAAATCAAGATTGGATCGGTTTCCGAGCCATGTGTATTTTATTTGCCAGCAGTCACCCAATTGATGGCATTGTTCAGGAGGGAGGATGAGAACGAAGGGTGCCACACTTCCATATGACGAGTTTGATGGTCGAATCATCTGCACCGGTGTACGTTTTATCCAGTAGATACACGCCATTGATTGTGGTATGCCGGATGGCTAGCAGTGATCAATGTGCAGGACACTACTATTTAATACAAAACATCTTGCCGTGAGGGGTCCAGTAATTACAGGCGAGACTGAGGGCATAATTGTCACCTCACTTGTCATGTTGGATGACTTCAGTAGATGAATTTACCAAACCTCAAGTCTAAAAGTTCTTGGTACAGAAAACTCCTTAGCTTCACCTATAGCCTATGCCTGGCAAATCAACTTACATTTCATAGAATCATGACTATGGAGACTAACTAATAGGTTGGTATTTTGGCTCAGATCTAATTTTCAAGACCTCACCAATACATAAAACATTGCATGGGTGAATTTCTACCCTGTCTATCACTTGCACTTTACCAACATCAGAACATAAATCTGGCTGGGAATGTCCGATATATGAATGGCCTCTGTTATGATGTATATTAGTGCTATTAAGGCCGTGTTATTCACCGATGCACTTGTTTAGTGCCTTGTTAACTTGCTCGCACAAACTACTAAATATCTATGCCAGTAAGCCAGTGCAGCTTCCACATGCAGTTCTTGCGTAATCAACGGTAGAGTTTCAATGTTGGTCTGATATAAAGCATGAAAATGCGCAATGTTGGCAAGATTATGAAGAATCAATGAAGCCATATTTATCTCCATGTTGAGACAAGAAAATCTACAGCTATCAGTGAGCCAAGATGAGCTAGTTGTGGCAGGTGGTGATCCAGTGGTATCATCCGAAAATACTCATGGTTCTAGGGATAGCACCGTTATGGTAGTTCGCTACTCCACAACCTTAACAGAGTGGCTATATTCTGTGGTACATGTATTAGAGTTGTGATTACAGTGAAGGAATCCAAAGTCATAACAGTGCGCAAGTTATTAGCAGACTAAGAATGAAATATTGAAGGATACAAGGGTGTGAGAAGCGGGTGCTACGAAGCGTTCAGTCTCAGCCTGTCAAAATGACAAAGCCTCCTCAGCCAATTTACGCTTTGGTGAATTTTTAGAAATGGCCTATTGTTCTGGCCGGTCTCAAAATGGTGATTTGATGATGCATCCTTCTCTATCAGATTTGTATTCGACTCGGTGAGGCTTATTGATTTGGTTGCATCCTGATGCATACATGGCTGGCCATCTCGTACATCGTGTCGGTTCCGTTTACGCACAGACAGGAATTTGCTACTCTTTCTCCTTCGACAAGAGTGGTTTCTGGATACTTCTTGTCCATAAAATGGGCAGTTCTTGCTATGAATCTTGGGGCTTTCTGTACCGGTGCCAAGGTTAGGAAAGGTGTTGCGACCCATGTGATGAAATATGATATCAGCCATGATGCTGGGTTAGATGTGTGTATACTACTGATGACAATCTACAGAGTATCAATAGGAGGTGGAGTTTCAACAAGAATGGTGATCTCAATGCTAGGCAGTTGGAATACTTCTGTAGGCGAGGGCGTGAATATTAATACTTTTGCTTGCTCACATGTCCAGGGGGTAATATAAAGAGGATAAAATAGTCATATGTATACTGGTTTGTTGGTGATCATCTTCTGAAACGATATCAACGTAACTTTCAATCGCCGCCTTTATGACATACCAAACATCACATGGCGTGAAAGCGTTTCCCATATTCAGTGGTTCATGCGAAAGGCTGAACACTTAATATGGTGCTAGCAGGCCTTGCCACACTAGCCAATCATTCACTGAGCATGCGCTAGTTGGTCCATGAGGTTGCCCCCAAATCTCAAAAGCAGTGGGAACAACGTGGAATTGGAATTTGTAGGGATGCCAGCAACTCTGGCTTTAATTTATTCGCCTAATGGAACGATTTGTGTTCATCTGGAAGTTTGTGAACTCCTCTCTCCGTAACCTTATGGATTGTGGAATTACGTCGAGTGGCTGAACTTCAATATCTCGACCAGATTCACCAGCAAGCCAATCATTGGTCTGGACTCGATCTGGAATAGAAAAATGGGGTAAGATTAATTCACTTTAACATCCAATAGTCATTTGACAGCTTAAAAATCTCCATCATGAAAGTTGGGTAGCATCATGCTGTCCTTTCCTTCTATCCACCTTACACTTTTGACAGCAATAGTCATATCGATTGTCGCATTTCGCACTTCGCCGTTTTGCCGAAAATACATCTTGTTACCACTAGCATTCTGTATTCTACTGGTTCCAACCTACATAACGCTAATCATTCTCAAATGTTTCTTCGAGCCGAATTGTATGATCCAGTATAGCAGAGACCCAATAAGTGGCCATATTCGCATGCACCTCGAAGCTGGTGGCTCTTTCGATTCGCTCTAATAATCAACTTCGGAATTCTTGCATAGCGTCATAGCACGCAATTTGGAATAAAAAGTATCTGGAGTAAGATTGATCCAATTTCATCCCCATTAATCATCAGAGAGCTCCTAGATGTGGTGCATTAGCATGGCATCCATTTTTGTGGTCCCCTTTTTGCTTTCCAATGCAATAGTCATATCGATCATCGCTTCTTACTTTTCCCCAGCTGCCTGCTTTGGGTGAGAAACCATTTTGCTCCCCCCCCCCGAGGAGTGATGCTTTTCGAGATGGCCCTTATTACAGTATTGGTTCTCGGATGTTCCGCCTTGGAGCCGAATGGTCGTACCGCGCGAATGCTGGCTAACTGAAATCCAGTAGCCACGTGAATCGTTTCATTTACTTGGTTGATGAGTCCTTTGATTGCAACCAAGCTTTGAAATTTTTGTAGAACAAATAGCATCTATCCACACACATACATTTTCAACTATTGATTGAGGGGGGGGTGCTATGTCACGGCAGCATGACAATCAAAGCTTCGAGGCACTCTCGTGAAGGTCGCGTCTCTTGGCGATAAAGTCGTTTATATGGTTGGTAAGAAGAAAGCTATATTACATCTAGGAGCAGGTGAATTGAATAGGTGCATCCATCTATGATGGCTGACCTCTTGAGGGATGTTCAGTTTCTCTTAGAATAGTTTCGGACATGGTTCTTGTGGATACGTGGCTTGTGTAAGCCTAGAAAGTTGGCTTCGTATTGGAGGCACTAGTTATCCGGCCGTCCCAAGGCTTTGAGAACTGCGGAGATAGACTCTTTAAGTTTCATTTTCTGACCCTCATTTTCATCATTAGGGAAGGACAAGTGATTGGTTTGGTTTCGGATATCTGGTTGAGCGATGGAGATTCGTTAAAACGGGGACAAACTCTCCGAGTGATTGCACATTGGCCCTACCGGTTAGAATTTCAACACATTGATCAACCGTATTAGGGAACGCTTCAGCCACCATTCCCGTGATTTCCACAATGTTAGGCAGATGACCTGCTATTTGTTCCGGTACCGCATTGATGGTAAGAACGATACTTTGGATTTTGGGGATCACCGTATCTTTCGCCAAACCGAAGCTAAGGGCAAAGGTTGGTTAAGTCAAAAAAGGGTTGCTCGGGGGGGGGGTGAAAGGCGAACCTACCTAGATGCTAACGGGTACCGTTTGAACAGATATCCAGATAGCCTCAACCCGAACATTTGTTTGTCAACCTGTGGCTGAGCCAATAGTTCCGGAATAAATTCCATGCATACATCTGTGGTTAGCTGAGTTAAGGAGGGTTCAGGAAAAGACGAGCCAAGGGCACGTGTGAGATGGAGAAGGATACGCATTGATGGGATTCCTAATGTGGTGACTGGCAGCAGCTCCGTGCTATACGTTTGGAAATGAATCAACTTGATATATAGCTTGTTGTCAAGGAAAATCTGGTGTAAAAATCCACAAGTGATTACTCGAATCTCGTCCAAAACATCTAGCAGGAATGGAGCGGTCAGTGATGAGCAAGAAATATCCACCAGCGAATGACAGAAGGGTTACCTGGTTGCAATTCGTCTTCCATTCTTTTCTGACAGGCGTCTAAGAGATATTGCATGATAGCAGTATCTTGGATATACAACATTGACGTAAGATGGGCCTCAGTGAATACCACACGCTGATTTACAGAACCTCGTAAGTGAACGGGAGTGGATCTACGAAGGGCTCGAAGGAATACGCACCTTGCCATTATTGATATGATACATTTGGAAACGCCGGCGATATTTTTGACGTGAAGCGGACATATATATACCTAAGATCTGGGTAGTCGTTGCTTAGTATATATACACGCCAAGAGCGATAATGACAGTCAATACATACTCTTACAAAAATCTGGTATAGCGGAGGTTTCCGGAATACAGATGTATGCACCTTGAGTAAGATCAACGGGTCTCGGAACAGGTCTTGGGGTGTACATTCCCTGTAGACAAAGGTGAGCTATAGCCAATTTACCAGATTCACAGTGTATTTACGATGCATAATCTGGTGTAGAGCTCAGCAGGTTGATTGTTAGCAAACTAAGTTCTTCAGGAATCAGTGAATTCAGTTTCTCCCATAGCTGGTAGAATTCCTCTAAAACTCTAAGCTCCACACTGCATCCGATACAAACAATGAGTTAACGACATGTTGGGCAATCAATCTTTACAGTCGTAGTATACTTCTCTGATATAAGGTATGGAAGTAAAAGCTTCATTAAAGACGTGGAATGAGGAAGTAAATCCTGGGAACTTTTCGAATTCAAGGAACTAATGACTGCAAGTCCACGTGTCAGTTTCTTTCAAAAAGTTTCAATCTGTGAAGAAAAGAATCCAACGTACTTGCAAGCATTTTCCCAGGGTTTGATTGAGCCGAGGTGATGGCGCTTTCAAGATGTTCAATTGACAGGCTTTCGGAAGTGGAGCTTGACGGGTTTGTTAGTATGGTGTGTGATTTCAATGATTATTAGTGGTTGCATACTGTAGTAATCTTTCTTCTCCCACCAGCAGGCTTGTTACATTGAACAGATACGGAAAGTGAAACGAAGTCAAGGCCAGTAAATCCGGATATAGATGCTTATAAGCGAGACCTCCCTGAAAGTTCGCTGTATATGTCAGCATCCGCATGACATGAATGGAATCCACTAATTTATCCGAATATTCTGCAAAATGCAAGAGGTCAGCAGAGTACATCGAGGGTTGTCTATTCTGTTGTAGCACTACGAACGTTCGGATATTTGTCCAGTCTCTTTCTTGAATCTGATGACATTCTGATTGTAGCTCAATAAATATAGCAAAAGAAGGATCTGCTTTTGCGAGATAGGACCGGTTTCGGAAAATATGTCTTGTAGCTCTTTCTCGGGAATTTTGGAAATCGTTGTTGTGGATAGAATGCTGCAATATGGCCCTGGTTAGATACATGGAGATTGAAGAGGCTGTGTCAACAGTAGAGAATACCTGGAGGAGTATTCTTGAATCAGTTCTACAAGAAGCGGTGATATAGGAAGCGATGCCTCCATAATTCGTTGAAACACCCAACTCCGAATGTCAAACCCGTATGTTTGAAATACGCGGCTGTTAAGTAACTGATTAAAACACGTTAACGCTAAAGATTCCGCCTCAGCGATGGTCTGATTGAAATTGTGCAAGAAATGTGAATAACATGGCTGGATGGATAATGAATCGCGGCAAGGTTACCCCCAGGTCGGCAAAGCTGGCAGGCTTGAGCATTAAAGCGTGTCGAGCCAGAGCATCTGCTGGAAAAAGGGTTTTGGCGAAGATCTCCTTCAATTCTACAAGGCCTAGTTTAGCTTTGAGGGAAAGTCAAGGAAGCTCAACATCAAGTCCAGCCATTCATCGCTTCAAGCGCTCAACAATGAGGAATTTCAAAAAAGATACACACAGAAACCTCCATTTGAAGAGTCGTTTTGACAATATTCTCTATCTGGTCAAATTGGTTTGTGCGAAAATAGATTGCATAGAGCAATGCAGTATCTGAATGCTCCATCTTGGTGATCTCCGTAAGAGTATCCAGGAGAGTATTCTGTGTGATTGGCAGGCAAAGAGAATACATGAGAACGAAGCTGCTATTGATGAGACCGGAGATGGACCCATACCTTCGAATAGCGTACGATGCTTTCGTAGCATATTGTGATAAAACACAAGGCCAATTTGACCAGCCTACGGGGAAATGACAGAATGTACATGTTAGTCACGTCTCAAGGATCTTGGAATTGATACTGCGTGTTTACCGCTGGGTTTTGGCGTTCTTGATCAATACCAGACATTTGAACACATCTTGTTCGGGGATCTTGACAGCAAGTAGCCCACCAAATGCACATATCACACGCAATATCAGGCACATGTCGATCTGGGATGTTCTGCCGTTTGATAACGTCACGCTTTCTAAGTGGCTGAAGAGCTTTTTCTGGAGTCCCAGCAATACATCCTGCATCTTGTTTAGCGAATGGATCACCCATGTGGTACTGCCGTTGAAGATGGCATTCAAGTAAGAAATCTAGAAGTACACGGGTCATCAGCTGGGCCACTAGGTTCCGGAGAATAAGGTAATACACCTTGATGGAGACCTACCTCATCGTTACAGTAGTCAAGCGTGATCCGAAGTGCTAGGTCAGGTAGCTGTTCGGCGGTGGTTAGCAAGTATCTTATAGCGAGTGCTCGGTGAGGGATTGCCTGGCATATGGTCAGGATTGATTTGCTATAAAACGGGAAAGTGTCAAGGTTGGATTTCAACGGTATGTTGCCGACGGATAAAATCGTACCTAATCCGTTCCTTGTAAAACTCCGGCAGGTATGACTCGTGCACTAGCAGTCCTTTAACGAACTACGCTGACTGGTTAAATATTGCTCGTTCGCAGATCGCTAGTCAATTACCGATACACACCTCATTCAAAATCAACTTCTCCTTCACGATCACTGACACCAGCTCCGTGGCTTGTATGAGCGTGAACGACTTGCATATATCCTATAATCAAGGTCGGTAAGCTCGGGGTCATTGATACAGACATATCTCTTTTTCATACCAGCACATTCAGCCACTGGTTGGGTGTTTCCAATACAAATCTCAATATCTTCTCCAGCTCGGGGACATTATCAGGAGCTATGAACAAACCAAATCGATGTTGGATGTATAAATGATGGATTTTCCTTTCGTCTTGCGTGCTCTCTATGCTCCTATCCAAAAAGCAGGCGCTACAGAGTAAAACAAGTCCCAGCTCCTGAACCACTAGTCTGTATTTTTGTAAAGTTTAGCTGGCATTGTAATAATCGAAGAAAGCAATTACAAAATCGTGCCTGACTCGGGCTTCAGGATCTTCTGTTTCTCTAAATTGCTGGGCTGCCCGTTCGCCCTCAGTCTTTGAGTTTGCCGTAATCGGGTCAAAACAAACGGTCAATGGTGAGCCACCATGCAGATTTACTACACTTTTACATACCTTGAGTGATGAAGAATCTACTTCACCTTTGGAAATCAAGGTTGAACTATTCAAGTCTTTCCTTTGTGCCCCAAACTCTTCTAGTATTTGTAAGATATTGACTGAAGTATAATCCATGTGCTGTACAGCTATAGATATCACAGGTTATTTCGAAGCATACAAGTCATGTATTCTCCCATTAAATCAAAATATCATCAAGAATATAAAAAAATATTTCGTGCGAAATCGGTCACTAAAACACTGATTAGAATCAAATCGATGGAGTTTGCATAAATAAATTAGAGGAGCAAGTGGCTCTACACCCAAGTACCCACACACCCAGCTGGCAAACCGTTCTTTGGCTTGGAGTAGAGGCTTATGATAGGAAACGGTGCACTTGGCTCCATATCATCCACATGAAGCAGTTGAAACAATGGTAATTGTATGCATTTTTCGAGTGGTAATTGGATGGCCATCTTCACAGGAACAGTCGTCAGTTGAAGCATCTCACAGGCACCAAGTATCTTGCCACCAGAAAGCATCGCACTCTAGAATTGATCAAGCTTAGCCTTCTGACGTATGACTCTGGATAAATCACCATACAATGCATCGCCTCAGTAGCTGGTTATTTTCGTAGTTAAATTCAGCACAATGGATTCTCGTATTCTCCATAACATTCGTGGAAGTTGTAATCAACTCGAGGTGAATTTGATGATTGTAAATACGCCCAAATTCCCAGTAAGGAGATTTGTCAAGAGGGTACCAAATAGCACCACTCATCATTTGACGTAGACTCCAACACTCCAAATACCTTGATTGGTAGAAGTTGTCCCTTCCAATAATGTCGAAATTCAGGACTAGATGGCAGTGCAAGTCTGAAGCACAGAAGAACTTTTGCTTACTGTTCTCATAATCACTCAAGTCCATTGCACTGGCTGGGACAAGTTACTTTGCTTGCCCACAAGGCTCCATCGTCCACCACAAATAAGGCCGTTACCTTACTTGACGATGATTGTGCAGGATAGATAAACAGCCGATTTCGATCGGTGTTTTCGACAACTCGAAAGCCACCAATCAGCTAATGAATATACTTAATACTGCCTTGGGTTATTTTGAGGTCAAGCTTCATTTTAGAATGTCGAAAACCCTAGAGGTTCTCGTTCCCAAAGTCAAGCACACAACGCTCCTTCGGGGGTAAGAAACAGAGTCGCTCTTTGTTTCCAAATCAACATACACTGTACTCGAAGCCCTGGGAACTCCCCCCAATCATCAAATATCTACTCACTAAACCCTAATAATCCCCTATGTCAACAGTATCACGTTCTGATTGCACATGCTAGACACCAAAATAAATTTACTTGGTAAAAGCTTACAGGCAAACTGTCTAAAGAGAACTTGTTGAAAGGAGTAAACTAAAGAGAACTCCTTTCCAGAAAAATAAGCCCTTGTGAAATCAAAACTACAAAAACAACCAATATTCTATTCATGGAGCGTGGAGCATTTTGGCCTTGGTTCACCCGAATGCTTTTCGCAGGACAAGCAGGATAGAACCAATAGCGGTAATTTTAAACATGCTGGAGGTCCGTCTAAACCCCCCGGAAACTCGATAGCACTCAATATACAACTTGAGGGAGTGAAACATCTCGCTTTGCGGAAGTGATGTTTGGAGTTTCTGGAAGTTCCTTGAGCGGTACCTTATTTACAAGCCCACTACGTTGACTCGGAGGGGCGCTAGTGGAAGAGGGTGATTCTACCGCATCGAAGTCCGAGGGTCTACGAATGATATGTACGGTTGTATCCAGGTTTGGTAAAGTTACGAAAGAGAAGATAATACCCCTACGAGGATCGTCCTTCGAGGGCGAACGGGTAGGAATCCCCTTACGACGGTGCTCTCGAGGCTCTTTGCCACAGGAGTCGGGCTTTGTTTTGGTCGTTTTTCTGCTATTGGCGGTTTGAATCGTACTAACTCTCTTCCTCTTCCCGGTTGTATTTCGACGCTTGGCCATGGTGAATTTGATGGGTATCGGTGATGACACTCCTACTAGACGGTAAGAAGGTGAGTCTCAAGTAGACAAATAAAGCGGTCGAAACCTAAGAAAAGTATAAATGCAATACACCTTTATTTTTTTCTGCTTACATATTCACTTCATCCGGAATAGACGAATGCTGTGAAGAACAATGGTTGGTTGAGGACCTGGTTCGGTCATTTCTGGTTCCACTATTGGACTGTTCTCCGGATGCTATACATTTTATCCGGACACTGAGCTCAGACTTGTGTGGATATGATCTCGGTTCAAGGATCCCTAGTCACAACCGCTAGATCCACCACTCCATAGATAAACCAAATGAATAGCAACCAGCTTTATTTATGCAACTATCGAGGTGCATGGGTGGCCTCGAGACGGAATTGCTAGGGGTCGCTATGCACCGAGTGGCTAATGAATGGTGGGAATAGTGCTTGGCGAATTAGCGCGGAATAGGGGATGCTAGGCATTTGTCGATATCACATGCACCTATTTGTGTGTAATCCTATGACTTGCTTGCCTAGATAAAACCACCATCAACACAGTGGCGCACATTCCCACATTCATTCAGCTCACTCTACTCCTGCGTATCGGATACAGAGCTTGGTAGATAGGAATAAACCCACAACGAAATGAAAATTCATAAGAACGCCTCTGGATGGCTACGTTTCTTACCGAGCATTGTTCGTTTGATTGCTGAATTGCGATACAGAGATCATCTGGTATCAGCCACATGACCCAGCGCCCGCATACACAGCGACACCCATCTATAAATATGGCAGCGGACTAAAGAATACCGCACACAAACCACTCTCGCTTCTCCAATTCTACAACACCAAGCCGACTGGAAATATCGATTCATCCAGCTTTCTTTGTAACTAGCCAACAATAATATCATGACCAACCCCACCAGAATCATTCAAAACCTACACCTTAATGAATACTCGCAGAAACTTCAGGCAAGTCAACTCCGCAAGAGAGAAATTATCAAAAAGTTCATGGCGAACTCCACTCCCTCTGCTCACTCAAAAGTTCGTAAGCATTCGTCCATCACTGGATTTGGAACGATGCGTTCCATGTTGGAGCAATCACGGATCCAATACTCCAAGTCCAAGCAGACTGCTCGATTACAAGCCCACGTTTAAGCCATCTTATCGATCTGAGTTGGAGTAACCTCCGCTGCCTGTTCACCTTGATCAATAACTAGCCAGTATGGAAAAGAGCAATCGCACCTGAAGTGATATCCTGTGTTGATTCGATATGGTAGTGAAAAATAAAGGAGTTGAACCCAAATGAATTTCCTGGATCAGCCACATTTAAAGCACGCACTTATGAGAAGGATGGCTTTCGACCACCCAATCTTTGATGTGGGTATCTCAGCAGCGACTATACACCTCATAGCGGCAACCTCCCCAGCGCCATATAGTTTGGTTTGCCTTGTCTCTCGACTTGATATGTGTGGTATGCTTTATTTAGTCACTGATCACTTGAAAATACCAAGTGGACACTCGGTCAGACACCCAAAGCAAAATTCGCCCGTCGAACCCATGTGATCATTATCACGAGCACAAAATGCCAGCACGAACGTATCAGATACACGGTGAGATGAGATTAGCTCCTAAGCGGATGGATCACTAGTGGCATGGGAGTACTGTGGAGAACAAGAATATTAAATGTAGCACATTCGATGATGTACAACAGATCGGTTATGGCATTCAAAACTCAGTTGATTATAGGGCTAATCTCAAATTCATACGGGTCAGATCCATAGATAATATTGTATTTGCTGCACTTGTACAACCGTTTCGTGGAAGCATAGACTGCTGCCATGCCGCGAATCTGTGGGTGAAATTACAGCATAGGGATAATATCGTGTTCTCAATCGGAAACCAAGAAAATATGGGCTTTTGAGCCCCAGCTCCAATGAGATCCCTTCCAACCTAAAACAGATGAAAGTCGGCATAAATCAATTCTCTGATCCAATTAGGCATATCTCACCCATGGTTGGTTGGTTTGAAAGAATCGTGGAGTTTCATAGTTCTAGATATCTGTTCTATGGCTCTACGATTTTCTTGGTACCTGAGTACTGACGGTCACGTTGGGTATGAATGGCGTCATACCTCGGAAATATTATTTGGCATGGAAAAAGAATCAAAAAGATCAACACGTCGGCTTTCAAATACGCAGAACGCAAAAACGCTAAAAGCAGTGTGGAATATCGTAGAAATTACTCAGCAAGTCCTCCATTGATCACAGCTAGCAGTTGGTTGTTACCGTGCTTAATCTGCTTTCTTCTTTCCAATAACTAAACACTACAGTTGTGCTTATTTGCTCCACGTGGCTATGCATAATAGCTGCTCGCTGATAATACTAGTGATTGATCTTGACGCTGCAAATAAAGTGCTGAAGAATTACTAGCTAATCTACATAGCGATACTCACATGTACAATGATACCATTTACAACATCTGGAACACAGCACTGGGAGCATCACAATAGAAACAACTTTCCTCGAAGGGTAAAGTAGTAAGCTATTTTAAACTCGGGCAACCTTTATGCGAACCAAACTTCAGCAACGAGCGGACCCGTTTTAGCATTGGAACACGGAATTCCTTTTTCAAAGGATATCTACTCCGCCAATGGACTTTAGCTGTTGGTGGGCCATCGACAGATTGGATTTTCACTTGAGAGTCTAGTTGCATCGACGCGTACATTTTTTCGATATTCCATTTCTTATCTCTCAAATATAGAAAATATCCAAAATGGTCGAAATTTTTATACCGTAGTAAATCATTTCTATTCAACTACATGTTAAATATATGAGAACTTTCGAAACAAGCCTTCCTATTTTCCACATGGCCATTCTGTGATTTAAGTGAATGGCTAGTTGAACTGACCTGAGCCCGTGGTTTGCTGACACTAGGCCAGGCGCATTCAACACACTTTGTCATCATGCTTGTAGATGCGTAAGAAAATCGATTGAACTTATTGGTTACCGGCAATGATTGGTGGCACAAAGAGTGAAGCGTGGCTGCGTACTTCTCCTCCCAATCCAGAGCACTCTTCAAATAAAGTTGAGCAGCGCGAAGTATTCGATCGCGTTCACCTGACTCCTTGACAAGCTTTGGAGTTTGTTTCACGCTTAATAGTTAGCACCACTCTTTATTTTTAGCTTGAGTTCCATTTTGGTCAACGGACAGAACCATTATAGAATCAGATTTGGAACTTGGAGATCCCAAGTGGCTTGGACTTTACTTCTTAAAATATTCTTACAGCTTTTTTACCTAAACTTGGTCATCTGATAGGATCTTTATCCGATCGCAATGCAGGGCCGGATTCATATTTAAGATACTGCATTCTGGCCTTGGCCTTGAGCAAAAAGTGATCGAGCACTTGTACCGAATACTCTGTAATTGTAATCAAAGGCCTGCGACATCGCATCGCTGCCTTCATCCGTCGTACATCCCCAAACCCGAAGACCCGTCCAAATCTGTTTGAAGCGTGTTCATATCACGTTGCCACGTTGTTCCTCCGCCTTCATATATAGTTTAAAAAGCGAAAGGGATGCAAATAAAGACAACAGTGCTTTTGGCGCTAACCGCCATCTCATGTTCAGCCATACAGAGTTCAGCCAACCCAGTACTCGATTTGAGCCGTTGCGAGGGTGCCCAGTGCCAGCAAGGTCGGAAATAACTGTCTTCTTTCCTATGTCGATTGACCAAACTTAACAACACATTCAGGATTTGAGCTGTCAGCACAGACTCCCCCACCGCAGGATAGCAAACACGATTCTGATCCCCCTGAAGGTATATTGTGATTTTGTGGAACCTCATCTGCATTGCATCGTTAATATATCTTCTCCCAAAAAAATCCAGCACATCACGATGCTACTCCAGATAAAGATGTCCACGATGACTCCAAGAAGTCGCCAACAGACGACAAATCTGGCGAATCTCACAAAGCAGAAGCTCAACCACCAAAGTCAACTCAACACCACACGGAACCAGAAAAGCCTTCAACGCCTCCAGCCAAAGTAACCGAGGCGCATAAGCCTGCAGAGAAGCCTGAGAAAGAGACTGAACCAACCCATAAGCCCAGCGAAAGCCTTAAGCCAACTGAGCCACATAAACCTACCGACTCGCCCAGTAAACACACTGAAGTGCACCATACTCCCAAGCCATCTGAAACACATGAAGTCACGCATGAATCCAAGACGTCAACCGAAGACCACAAGCCTACTGAAGCACATCCTAAGGAGTCTCATAAACCTGTAGAGCCAACCAAATCTTTGGCATCTGCCGTCAAACCAAGCGGTGTCTCGAAGGCTGAGAGCTCTGCCAACAATGTGCACACACCTACACATGATGTTGCCCACTCCTTGCCCACTAATGGCGCCATCAGCTCCAGCAAAGGTGATTCCTCCATTTCGGAAAGTGCAGGTTCAAGTCCAAGCCCATTAACCGTCCCAATGGCACGCTCAGGGCCATCTACTGAAAAATCGCATAGTAATCATACTGGCGCCATTGTTGGCGGTGTTGTGGGAGGTTCGGCTGGTCTTGCTGTAATAGCCGGGCTGATTTGGTATCAATACTCTAGGAAGAGAAAGCAATTCACCACCGTTGATTTCGGAGCTGATAGTACTGCTATGTCGACAGCACCCACCCCTGGGTATCGTGGTGGCTCCCGCATGAATGCCATGGCAATCACCCCAACCGCGCAACGGAATGATCCTAGTTTTGATATTGAGCGTGCTGCTAATGCCGAGGCAGTAACTCCGGTTCTGCACAGATATAGTGAATCTTTCTACCGATCCCCCTCTCCCACCGAGTCCCAAGTCGACTCTATTCAGAGATCGGCCGCCACTTCTCGAGTGAGCTCGCATCCCAGCTTTGGTAGCACAGATGCCATTGTTAGCCCCACGAATGCTTTGGAGCATCAATATATTCGTTACTCCCTGGAGCACTCCAGAAGTAGACCAGATACCCCACCACTGGGACAGGAAAGGCAGGCTCTTCCTCAGCCTACAGAATTGACGCAAGGAGTTGGCAGAGCCTTGTCTTCCCAGGAGATGCCAACATCCATGCCGCCGCCTGCTCCAAAGCCTGCCCCTGGGGAATTTACGGCATCACCGATTTGTCCCCAGAGGAACCCGGAGCTTGATAGGCTTGCCACATCACAGATACCAGCCCGTCAAGATACCAAATTGATGAACAACACCAATCTAGATAGAAACAATACCATAAGAAGCACAGTCACTTCCTCAAGCACTGGAACCGGGATCAGGGAGGACGACCTGGAAGGTAATTGCCGTGGACATTTATAGCATTGATCTGATACTGATATTCCACCTATTTAGAAACGCTGATAGTAGGTTTGAATGGAAACGATGTTAACCGCCCTCAGCCGAACCTGAATCCGGCTCTGTACCTCCGAAAGGAGATAAATCCCAACTCAGAGCAGCCGCTGTTCATCATGACCGCCATCGAGCCATACATGCCCGAGAGACCAAATGAATTATTGGTGCAACCGGACGATGAGCTGATCATCACCGAGGAAGTTAGCGATCAGTGGTTCATAGGCTACAATCGGACCAGAAACCCTAACGTTAAAGGGTATTTCCCGCGCCATTGTGTAGTTGGCAGTTATTATTAGCTTCCTGACATCTACTGGTGGTTGCTTAATTATCGCATCAAGTCGTGCTTCCAAACCCCATCATAGTATAGACATTAATTAATAGACACCCATTCATTCGACCCTATAAATATATTTCTCCAGGACTTTCAATTATCCACCAATGGGGTTCTTTCATTTGGCTGAGTGATCCTACCCTTGAGTGATTTTTCAGCGAACTGTTCAGGCAATGGTGCCGGAGTTCAGTTCCAGTTTGCCACAGCGGTATGAATTGCCCAGTGGGGAACACCTGGAATATGGCCGCGCACCAGGGGCTGTCTGTTGTGGGGTAGCCTCGAGACAGTGTGGTGGCTCATCAACCTTTGGGAAGAGATGGGCATGGAAAACGACAGGGATTTTCGACGAGCGTGACCACGGATCACCTGGGTTCGTGAAGCAAGTACACTAGGCCAGAACGATCCTATTCCCGCCCTCGGGTTCCGATAATGCCTAGCCTGTATTGCCACTGTATTTTTCTGATTCGTTACTTGGCTCCAAGGTGGCGTCAGCTGTGTAATGGACACTCGAGCAGTACCCACATTGGCCATAAACAACCACCGTGCTGCCAATATCGCATTATTCGATGGAAGCAGACACGACACCCCAGCTGAAAAGTCCCTACGAAAGCTCCACGGCGCAGAGAGGATAAAGGGGACCGAATGCACTGCTCAAACCACCTTGGCCACTGTTGATTTGTGTGGATCTGCGGTCGGTCGGAAAATCATCCTCCCAATTCGGTGATCATTAGCCCACCTCTAATCCCTGGATCTGTGAATAGCCAACCTATCGTCACCAGTGATCTTGCATTCCAAAAACAAAGACATCTTTTAAGATAGACTGATGGTGACACGATGCGATAAAAGCTTATCGTCGCTTCAAGCCATTCCGAGTCCGATCGAAGGCGGATTCCAACCCATGCCAAACCAAGATAGAGGCGATCATCCGATTGGTACTTGAGGACTACATCGAATCCAGCACACCCTACCCACCTGAAGACGAAGGTTCCGAGTTGGCAATCGCACCATAGCGTAGTGTAAACATCATGTTTATAGCAAGTTTAGAAGGCGATAGGAATATGCTAAATCTTAGGGGTTGGAATAAATACATCGACAAAAATGTTCTATATGCGAGTCAGCTAAGGAGTTTCTCCAAATTAATAAGAATGGTGGTGAGGGATGGGCATACTGGGCAGGCTGGTCCGCCTTATATGAGCGTCTGACACGACAGATCGGACACAGCCTCGGATTCGGCTGAGTAGGCCGATATCGACTCTGAGGAGGAGTCGTTCACCAGATCCTTAGAAAAGTAGTACGAGTGGTAGCCACTGATCTCCCGTTCAACGAGCAATTTGATCTCATACGCGTGCCCCAAGGTCAAGTCTTCAGCACGGAAGATGGCCTCCCAGTGGTCGACCAGTTTCTTGAACTTGCGCCAATCCGACTTCTGGTAGCCCAGCTCCTGGCTAACTCCTTTGCCGAAGTCTAGGAAAAGGCTCTTCCAGCGCTCGCCCACCTTGCTGGTAAACTTCGAGCGCTTCATTTGGTAGATCCCCTTCTCGGACCAGACCTGGAAGTAGCTTGTGGGGTCATTCAGTCTGAACCGGGTGATATGTTCGGCCAGCGAGGAGGTGATCGCGCTCAAGAGATAGAACCTCTGGTTCATGGTCAGTGAGTTGGATTCGAGCTTCTCGTACCAGTAAACTACTTGGTCGAAGCTCTTCGAGGTCTGCTGGGCCTTATCAAGGGACTGTGAGGTGAAGACTATCTGGTTGTAGACGTCATCGTGGCGCGAGCTGGCCTTGAGGAGAGCAAGCTCCAGTTGGTCGCGCGACATTCTCGATATTTGGTTGATTATTTGGGTGTTGAGCATAACTGGTGGAGTGGCTTTTCAGGTATTGGAGGGGAATGGACTAATGAATGCATAAGGGCGGGGGAGGGCGCGCTTTTTATAAGCATCGGGGATGTTTGTTGATCAGTGTCTATCTACAAACCTAATCCCCCGAAAAAGGCTGGTCTCAACTGGTCGAGGGAAAAAAATCTCGCCATCCCAAGTTTGATTACTTTACACTTTGCTAATGAACTCAAGAAGGAGAAAGCCACGGAGCACAGGTTTCGGATATAAGCTTGGTAGTACTTTCTATTCAGAGGGAATTATTCCTCCTTACGTTTCCCGCCTCTTTACCAATCATAGGGGCACGTGTGGAATCGAGCGGACCACAATTCCAGATTCCAAGTCGTACACATACATGGCCCTGACTTTAGAACAGGATTGTTTTCTCGAGCGGAATCCGGTTCAGGTTGGTGTTGATTATTAAATTCTAGAATTCCGTTAGGCCCATCTGAGCATCAGGAAATGGCCCCCTTTGTTCATAGGCGAGCCGAAGCAAAGCGGCCTAGATGTTGATCTGATCACCCATGGCGTGAGATGGGTCCCTTTTGACCTCAGAGGTGGCTATGCCCATACTGAACGTACGCTCCATGCCTCCCCAGGCGCTTTGGTTGAGCAGGTGGAATCGATGGTTTCCAAAAGGGTCCCTTCACCCCAAAACTCCTGGTGGAAAGCAGCCAGGCGTATTAGCGGTGGTTTAATAAATCTCAAATCAGCCAGCGCAAACTGGACTTGAAATGGAAAGACATGACATTCCCATTAGCGCGATGTTGCGATGAAGGTAACATCACCACGAATACAATTCCCAATATGGACGATCCTAGGGATCGAAGTCAGCGCGAAGATGGGCTTCGAGATCACCCTTGATGACATCCACCAAGGACATTGGCATATTTTCCTAACAGGTTTGGGTGGGTTGACCAGTCTGTCAGTCTTGGCAGCATCAGCTGACGGCCAACACGGTGCTTTCAGACATCGGTTTGATGCTGTCCAAGAACCCGTGATAAACCACGGTGGTTGATGAGTACGGTGTAAGACAAGATGGTCATTTTTGGTGTGCATGGGTGTGTGTGTGTGTGTGTATGTGCGTGCGGCTGTCAAGGCCAAGGCAGATGAGAAGGCGCTGGATTAGATGCATTCCTGATCAATAGATATGACTCAAGGGTTTGGGGATTGTGGTCACCAGAATGCGCACCTGTAACATCATTTGTATATATATGTAAAATATCTCAAGTGCCAGATGCCACAAGGTTTCCGATTATCTGTCACATCATTATCTATTTGTTTTGAAGTGGCCGCCGCAACCACGGCATTTCTAATCTTTTGGAGAAATTACCATCCTTCTGCGCGCTATCTCGTTTGGTGAGCACCAGAGGGGCTCTTGATCCAAGCGGGCTGGTTAGATGATGGTGGTGGGAATCCAATTCCCGGCCCTTATTCCTCTGCGCTCTATGCGGCCCGAAAGGTGCTTTGTTGGAGGTGGCATCAGAGGGGCTGCTGGATCCTGGCTCCCAGCAACTTGATTTGGGCCCTTTCTAGAAGGCTTTGGTTATTGGTAAGGTTAACGCACTCTAACCCATCCTTATTTGGTCCGCAGATGCCTTGCTAGCGTATCGATGGATCTGCTGAACCCTTCATTCACATGGATCCTTAAATGAAAAGGTGAGCCGTACTACTTTACTCGAAGCAGCGCTCGATTTCCACTTTCGTCCACCCGCGTCGGGATTGTCCAAACATAGTTAAGCAAATGCTGATAAATATTTCCAAAAAGAGTTAAATTGGTGATGGCGATTTCTTCCCAAGTTTCCCGTGTCGGCAGGTGGTTTGGCACACCCATCAGGCATCTAGAGTCGCTGGGCAGCAACCGGGCCGTTTAGAGGTTGCACGCACAGGCCTGGAGAGGAGGGATTGATCCCATGAGCGTTATTGGGCGGGCTGGCCGCTGTCTCCTGGAGTGTAGAAATCGTAGTGCTGGTCGTAGGACCATGGGTTGACTGACTCTCGATGAATCATCAGGAAGTTCCAGTCGAGCATTCAGGTTACACGGACGGGCCAGCTCACCCAGATCTAGCTCACATTGCTTCACCTTAACCTTGGTGCTCGATAGATGCGACGGGATGCCACCAATTTCGAGGGAAATGCCCTAGCCAATGGAAAGGCTCTCCGGATGATCCTGGGATCCCTCAGGCCTCCAACTTGGATTTGTTAGATTCCACCATCCATCCCATCGTCCATAGAGCAGCCTGACCATTTCCAAATCGGGGAAATGAGTAGTCGGGTTGGAACCAATCTTCCACAACACGACGAATCCTCGACTGTGGCACCGATGGCCCAGCGACCCACACCCAATGCTGACAATGGCCTGAGTCGATTCCCTAGTACGTAGCAATCCCAAGTTTCAGCCGTCACCACGCCATTTCCTGCTCGTGGCGGAAATGGGATCGACATGTTGCGAGCGAAGCCAGCGAGTTTCGCCTGGAGTTCGGCAATTCGTGTAGCGTTCACGAGAGGGATTCATGGCTTTTTCACATGGCTCTGGAGGCGTCAGGCGGTGCACCAACCCATAACGGCAGAGGGCAGCGTTCCACAGCCCAACTCATACCCCTTGGGTGAGAAAATCTGGCCGGATTCGAGGATGTGATGGCCAACCGTTTCCATGGGTGTTTCAAATGAGCATGTGCTTTCGAACAACGCCAAGTCCGGGGATCGGTTTGATCCACCAGCATATTTCCCGTTGCGTAGCCCACCCATGCCCGATTTCGTTCTGCTGGAACCGAGACGGCCCGGTTTGTTGATGCATACTCACGCCAACCTGCTGCACAACCATGCCACCGCAAATCATACCCATGTTGAGTAGTGGAGCTGCGTCGACCGCACCTATCCCGATTCATGCGGGGCATGGTTGGCGGACGAGATTTGGGACTATCGAGGCCCATTCCCCCCAACCAAATCCCATGAATGCTGTGGAATGAAATTAGAGTTCTGCACAGGCCACTCGAGTCCTGTTGGTTGGCTGTAACCCCACCGGTACTTGACCGCGCGCAAATAGTCCCTGAGCTGGTCTAAACGGACCGTAGCGTAACAACCGCACCAGGAATTCTCAAACCACCGATCTAAGGAAATCTTGGCCGTTTTAATCATTTAGCAATTGGTGAACATATCTTCGGGTCTATCCTACTCGGGAAAATGAATAAAAGAAATGAAAAATAGTCGGGGAAGGGAAGGGAAGGGAAGGGGAGGGGAGGGGGAGGAAGGAAAGGGAACGGGCAGAAGCAGGGGCGTGAACCCGCTGTGTCCAGGGAATCTTCATGCAGACCACCTCCGTTAGAAATGATTCACCATGAACGACCAGGTGGCTGTCTCGTAGTTGAAATCTAAGAATTGAGTCTCGGCCATGGCCTTCAGCTTCTTCACATGTTGCTGTAACTTGGGATGTTTCATATCGCGTATGGGCTGTCTCGTGGCCTTGTCGATGGGCCAACAGTTGTTCAATGTGACCACTGCTGGGGCGTTCAATCCCTTGCCTGGGGGCGGCTTGTTGGCTTCGTCTGGGAACACGATGCACACCTTCTTCTCGAAGATCACAATCTCCCCGGGGATGCTATCCAACGAGGCGATATCCGACAAATCCACTGGCTCCAGGAATCGAACCTTTCCGTACCCGGTACGTCCCACCTCGAAATCTTCGACTCTCTTGAGTTGTCCGGGGGTCATCTTCTTGAGCTCAGCTATCGAGGGAGAGACCCAGTATTCCCCGTCCGGCTGGGTGGTCGCGACGCTTTCGTCCCCATAGCTACGGGTGGATTCGTTCAAGCGTGCAGAAGAAATGGGTTGAGACGGGGACTTCTGAGGCGTGGTAGACAGGCTGTGGAGCACTTGATCCAAGGTTCCATTCTTGGGGGTATGGTTGAGGTCACTGAGAGGCGAGTGGTTTCCAAGAATCTTGTCCGTCTGAAGCTCCTTGAGCGGAGTGGTGGGGTTAGAGCGAGAGATGTTCAACCGCTTAACGCTAGAGTTGGGGGTGTAAGCATCCGGACTCAAGAGTGGGTCGTTGTTGCCATTCTCAGATACGGTATTTGATTTGGGGGTGGATGCTCTAAGGGGAGACTGAGAACTGAATCCACGAAGCTTGATCTTGGCGACTGATCGTGGGGCAGACTTGAAGTGCAAGGTGGATCCGGTTTTCTTTTTCTGTGTGGCTTGCCCGTTGGTGGGTGCGCTTTCCGTGGCGACACTGCTTCGCAATGGTGCGGCCGGCAAAGGTGAACTGGTGGCTGGGAGCGAGGAGAAGAGTGGGTTGTTTCCGTAAGGATTCTTGTCGATGGCGGCCTGTAGTCCGGTTTGATTGGCAGGTGTGGCGTTTGGAGCGGCACTTGAAAGAGTTGAAAGGCCACCAGCTGTGCTATTGGTGCCAAATGAGCCCAGTCCGGTGCCTGTAGTGGATGGGTTCGAGAATAGAGAGGAGCCACCAAGGGTAGGCTTTGGTGCAAACAAACTACTGCCAGCGGTGGTGCCGGATGCGGCGGTGGATGCCCCAAATGGATTAGAAGTTACAGTTGAGGCGGTGTTGCCGAAGAGACTTGGGGTAGTGGTAGTGGAGGTGGCAGTATTTCCGAATAAACTAGGGGTGCTCGAGGCATTAGTATTACCGAACAAGCTAGGAGTGGTGGTGGTGGTTGAGGTAGCATTGCCAAAGCCCCCAAAGGATGGCTTTGCTAGAGTGGTTCCAGTGGTGTTAGTGTTGGCACCAAACGAGAAACTGTTGGCGGCAGGTTTGGCAGCACCAAAGGTGGATCCAGCGGTATTACCAAACCCAAATGATGGAGTGGAGGTGGCGGGAGCAGTAGACGCTGGTGCGTTAAATCCAAAGCCTGTATTGGTGTTTGTAGCTCCAAATGCTGGAGTAGTGGTGGCGGTTGATGTGCCTCCAAATCCAAAGCCGGTGCTTTGATTAGTGTTGGTATTTCCGAAGGTCGATGGTGCTGCGCCAAAAGTTGAGGTTGGTGTGGTGTTGGTGGAGCCAAAACCAAATGTGGGTTTGGCTGCTGTATTGCCAAAGCCGGTTCCGGCCCCAAAGCTTGAGTTGTTAGTGTTTTGACCGAATGAAGTGGTGTTTCCAAACCCGCCCGTATTGGCAGGTTGGCCGAAAGGAGAGGTGGTGGCGGCGGAGGTACCGGTGGTGGTGGCATTGGAGCCAAACAATCCTATTAGTATTGTCAAAACTTTAGTACAAGAACAACCCTTGATAGGTTGCTGCTGGAGTTACCTGTTGAGGGGGTAGTCGCTCCAAAGCTGGGGGCTGAAGTGCTGCCAAACCCAGTTGATGGCTGCCCAAAGCCTGTGCTTGCGGTGGTATTACCAAAGAGAGATGTTCCGGTGGATGTAGGTGTAGATCCGAATCCGGTACTATTTGTATTGCTTCCAAAGGTACTTCCGCCAAACGTGGTAGAATTAGTGGAGCCAAATGCCCCTCCAGTAGTTCCAGCCTGGCCGGCTGTCTTCCTACCTTGCTGATAATCCTGCACTCTCAATTCTTCAAATGAGAAGTTTCGATAGGCAGGCATGGCACTGATACTTTGCAAGAGGGTGATCACACCTGTGCTAGAATCCTTCTCCTGGGTAACACTATAAGCCGGTGAAGCGGTTCCATTTCCAGTATTGGCCATTCCACTCCCAAAACCAGACGTGGCTCCGCCAAATGCGCCAGTGGCATTTGTGTTAGTGTTGCCAAACAAACCGCCACTGGTGGTGGTAGAGCCAAAGGTATTTCCAGTGTTCGAACTTTGTCCAAACACACCCGTGGAGCTTGGTGTTGAGCCAAAAGCTGGGGTGGTCGATGAATCTAAAATAATAAATATCATTCAGTATGCGTGTTTTGGTGTTTGGATACTTCTGCAACTAGATATTAGTCATACTGCCAAAACCAAAGCTTGTGTTTGAGGCTGGAGCAGCGGTATCTATCGATCGGATGAGTTGATCTGGCAAAAGTAGCTGTGGGAAAAGAGAAACTTACTGGAACCAAAAAGTCCGCCTGAGCCGAAACCAGATTGTTGTGGCTGCGATCCGAAGCCGGTTGATGTTCCTCCGAAAGCACCTGTCAAAAGTTGGAGTCAGTTGCTAGAATCGGCGGGATTATGTTAAGCGCGATCTACCGGTGGAGCCAAAGCCAGATTGTTGCTGTGGTTGGCCGAAGGTAGAGGTTGAGCCAAAACCACCAGTGTTGGATTGTTGTCCGAAGCCTGTAAGAACGAAGATGAATTTAACGATTTGTAGCCGAGAATAACACGAACAACCGAACTACCTCCGCTTGAACCCCCGAAAGTGTTCGAGGTCTGACCAAACATCGAACCTTGATTCTGATTCTGATTTTGATTTGCTTGTTGGCCAAAACCTGAGGTTCCTCCGAAACTTGAGCTTCCAAATCCGCTACTACCAAACATTGAAATACAATTCACAAACGGATTCCTTCGATATATGAATGGGACCGCAAAAAAGAAACGAACAGTTCCTCAGAATGGATGGTACTCTCGTTCACGAATGAGAGGGGTTTTTTTTTTCGTGACAGCATTTAAAATTTGGGAGTCGCTCTGCTGCGATTTCCACTGGAATATTATGATGATTTTTCTTATTATCACCATAAACCAGATTTTATTCGTCCTGCCCACCGATATCTCACTTTTGTTTAGTCCTTCAGATCTGTCTCCATCATTATATGTTCGGCCATGGCGTGACTAAGCATATGGCCTGGATATCTCCATCCCTCCTGGCCATCGACACCACGGCACGTGCTGCCCGCAAACAAACACGGCGAATGTCAACGTGATCACGTGATCCCATCAATGTCATTGTGCAAACATAAACAAACATTTAATAAATTCAAGATGCTGAGCCTCTCGTGAAACAAGAATCAAGGGTAGATGAGGATAGGGGGGGGGATAGGCGATCCGGAGGAATACGGCCACACGCGCCAGTCGGGCTTACTCCTCTTTCACATGCTCCTCATACGTGCTTGAATCGTCGTCAAGACATCTGATAACTAAATAAACTGTGGCAGCAATGGCTGCGAGCAGCACACCAACGATCGCCAGCGGATAGTTCTTGAAGAACACCTAGCGGAGACAAATGTGAATACGTCAAGACGCGTGGATTACACCATACAACTCGGTAGTTACCACAACGGGGCTCAGAAATACGTAAACTCTCTACAAGAGGGGGATGGTGAGTTAGCGTCGGCCTCACTCGTGCAGGTTCGCTGGATGTACTAACCTTGGTGCCTCTGGAGAAGAAATCCAGCGTGCTCTTACCCTAGAATCTATTCAGTTAGTCGAGGTTTCCACAAGAGACCATTCCAGGAGCCTTGCCTTTAGCTCTCCATTCTGGGCAGCCGAGATCGCTTTCAAGATGCCATCTTTTTGGACTAAGAGGCGTACTTCCTGAGCGTCGGCGTCGTAATAGGTGTCATCCTGGCTCAATAAACGAATGTGAGTAGATGTTGGGAAATGCGCGTTGAGTGGCCTTTCGGCTTCCACCTTAAGATGTGCGAGGATAACGGATGGCATGGACTTCTCCGTGATTGAGAATACTTTCGATACATATCTGGCCCACTGAACCCCATCGATCCAAACAAAAGTAACATGCTCTAAGGATTTCGTAGTTTCCTGCATGTAGTATTCGCTGGCGGAGTCATGGAGTTGCTGCAACGACTGGGGGAAATCGGCGCTCGATGGGTCCAAAACCCCCATAACAACCAGATGAGGAGACCTCAGCAACGCCTCGGAGTTTTGTGATTCAATCTGGGTGAGGAGAGGGAATTGCTCGGTGGTGATCCACTCTTGCACCGCTGCTTTGTCGTCGAGGGGATTTTCGTACTGTCGGCGAAGACCCTCTTTGAAGACGACCAATGCTGGTGTTTGGCGAATGCCCAACTCCTCGGCAATCTTGGGGTTGCTGGAGGTGTAGAAAAATGAATGGATGAAAAGTGTGTTTACCACGCTCTTGACGGTGTTCTAAGTAGCAGTGTTAGTCCCGGCCTCTGTAGTACACTGCACTGAGCAAATTACCAAAGGTTCTTCTGGTGACGTCTCGCTGTGGAAATAAACGAAAGTAACGTTTCCAGACTTGATTTGATCCAGCTGGTTGGGGTTCACCTCTTCGATTTTCGAGCTGGTAGAATTGGCTGAGTATCCTGATGCGACATGAGGGAGGGAGATGCGGGTTCTTACTTCGAGGCCTTGAGGGCGAAGTCTGAGAGCTTTTCCAGGGTGCGGGGCCCAGAGTAAGATATGGAGTTGCCGTCCTGGAGGCTTCGAGTGGATTAAGGACGGGTAAGAGATTTGGAGATGCGCATTAGCGGGAACATGGCTTCAAGGATACAATTTCAGAGTGGGGTAGCCTCTGATCTCATTTCTTTTGCAGATGCCTGGCTGAAGGCTTTAGCAAATGTTGCCAGGAAATCGGTAAATGCTCAAGATGTACCTTCGTGGTCAGTGCAGTCCACAGACCCTACGTTGATCGTGTTCTTGAGTTTCGAGCCGAGTTCTTCCCAGGTGGGCGCTATTTACGAGATGGTTGGCTGCCTGCAGGGGAAGAATTCGCTTCAAATGAACCATACCTAACTGCTCCCGGTTAGCATGGGATTACAACAGGGCAGAGGTGCAGGATACTTACTTTTTTACAGTGCCCGCACCATGGAGCAAAGAATTTCTTGGGGTCGGTTAGACAGGCAACATGCACACTAGATTACTCAAAGCTTACAATAAACCAGGGCCCAGTGAGCTAAGGAATATGCTGGTGAGTATTGGTCGGCAGCGACAACAGACGATGGGGCTGGGTTACCTTGTCGAATGAGTCGGAGTCCAATATAACCACTTCACCGTCGGGGTTGATCGGAGGGCCTTGTTCGGTAGGGGCATTAATCACCACCTGTTCCGCAGGGACAGACTCGGGGGCGTCTTCCGACTTTTGCCGCTGTTAGCCGAAGTGCTTGGACGGATGCCCTGGTGGGTTGTAGAGGACTCTTACCAGCTGGGCGTTTCCAATGCGAGGCAATAAAAATTGTTCGAAGTTGTCGTAGCTTCTAACCCCGGTGAATTGATCAACTTTTTCTCCTTGTTTGAATCTGTTGAAGCAGAGCAACTTTCAGCTCACCCGTCACGCTCACTTGTTCCAAAAATAGGCTACTTACAGGTGGAGGGTGGGATACTCGGTAACGCCGCGCTGCTCGCAAAATTCTGTCATGGCCGGGGTTTCACAAGGTGAGATGACGTAAGACAGTTGGTATGGAGCTGGTCCTAGGTACCTTTGAATTCGATGCAATCCACGCGGGCAAGGTGGAAATCCTTCCCTTCAACCTTAGGTGCCAATTTGAGATCAAGCTCGTTCCACAAGGGGGCTGTCGAGGTGATTAGAAGAAAGCACACAGAAGTGTCCAGCTGGCTGAGAAATACCTAATTCTCGGCAGTATCGACAGTACGGGGAATAAAACTGAACGAACCTACCACCCCCAGGAAGCCAATCTCGCCGTGAGTAAATGGATGGGACGGGGAGGAGAGGTGGGGAACGTGGACTTACCAGATGCCCGAGCTGACGTTCTCCTCGTAGGTGTCTGGTGTGAGATTCAGTGCACTGATGGACTGGAGACCAAACGCCAGAAGAAATGTTTTCAACAACTGCATATCCGATGACTAAGAATCTGGTCGCAAGCCTCCGGCAAGAAAAACAGTTACAAGCCACTTGTCCACAGCCATTCCTCATGGGTAAAATTTTGTTTCCAAATTCGTCTGGAAATTGCGTTGGCTTGGCCCGAAATCATCTCCATCCCACTAAGCTGCCATATCAATCCTCGAATCAGTGCGCGCTGTTGGTTTGTTACGTATACTCCTGCTGGAATGAAATGGGGTCCGCCATCAGGCAACAAAAATCGCCAGTGCAGCATACGTATTTCATTCACTTGGTTGTCAGACCAAACCATGGCAACAGTATGCGTTTCTACTGCTTGCAAAATTCTCCATGATTGATGATAGATGTGGTTTGATGCCAGCTTACCCTTTGAATTGTTGAAGTCCATAGTAGCTCATTGAGTTTTCAGTCAGATCCAAGTAACAAACATCACTTCTTGTAATCATTTGGTAACATTCTTATCATTAATACTCAATGAAGTGCAAGTGCTTCTTGTAGTTGTAAAAAACCTACATGTGGATAGGCAAATCATACAGCTCTCCCAATCCCTCAAAGGTCCTCAAAATCTTCCTGCAGAATATTTCACTCAACTTGTGTCTTGTAAATTTGTATTACACCATAATTTTGTTGTAAGCTTTGTAATTGCACCTAAATATTGATCTAACTTAGTTACTTGTATCATAGTGTACAAATCAAAGAGAATTCTGACCAAATTCCTTCTCAGGATTTACTTGGAATACACCTAAACATCAGAAACCTAGAGCATGAAATATCTCAGAGCTGTCCATACAGCCTCAGACATTGCAAACATGCTCTTGGGGCCTTCCTAAGCATACTTTGTGTGTTTGTTTTGCCAAGACCATGTAAAGGTACAAATGTTACTTTTGCATTCATTGAATCATCAGGTTGAACAACATAATCTACTAGTACTCCCTATTACTTTCAATATCTTCAAGATTTGTACCACAGACCGTGAGCCCTAGGCTGTCACTCTCTGGAATGTCTACTTATGCTGTTACTGGAATTTTTCCAAAAGTTCCCTATATCAAGTGCCTTTGACTGTTGTAAAAATTTGTAATTCCACCTAAATACTCACCTAACTTGGTCACCTAGATCATTACCTACAGACCTTTGAGAATACTCACCAAATTTCTTGTTAGGATTTACTTAGAATATTTTCACCAAAGCATCAGGTACCAAGAACATGAAAATTCTCAAAGTTGCCCAAACAGCCCCAAGCTTTGCATATGTGTACTGAAGACATTCCTAAGCATAAGCTATATGATTGCCATGTAACTCCATTAAAATCCACCACTTAATAAGTATTTCTGCTCTAATGCTCTGGTTCCATGGCTTTGGAGGGAACCCAGTGGCTTTATGCCACTGTTCATTCACTGGTTCCCATATGTTCCAGTCTTTGGCCAGCACTGTAAGGTTTAGCTCCTCATCTGCTAGTCTTTGCAATAAATCCTTGCAATATTCAAGTGTGTTTTCTTGATGACTGCTCTTGAAGTGCTGCAACCTCTTGGTGTGCATATTAATGTTCCAAAATTGCACTGAAGACATCATGATAACCTATTGAGCTCTTAAAGATGTTACTTTGTCTGTCAGTGAGATCTCCACTCTGTCAACAATGGACAATGTGGAGGCTGTGGTAGACAAATTGCCTTTCTCTGCAAACACATCTACTGTTATGAATAGACACAAGGCAGGAGAGTAAAGCTGGGCAAGGCAGGACCAGGAAATGACTTAGGTGTAGATCAACAAGGCAAGACATGTTTCCAAGGCAAGGCTGCTTATTCAAGACCTGTGTTTATCAGACTGAGGAATACATATAGTCCTAATTTTGACCTAAGATATTCAAAGTTGTCTCTAGCTAATGGTTTGGCAAATATGTCTGCACTCATTTCATCTGTAGGACAGTAAACTAAGCTAACTAAGTTATTCTCTATAGCTTCACATATGAACTGATGTCTAATATCCATGTGCTTGGTTCTAGCATGAAAAGTTGGATTTCTACCTAGTTGTATACATCCTTGATTATCTTGAAATAAAGTAATAGGCATTTTTTGACATAGGCCTATATCTGTAAAAAGCTTTCTTAGCCACATTGCTTCTTTTGTAGCTTCACAGGCTGCCATGTACTCTGCCTCTGTGGTAGAAAGTGTTACTGTTGGTTGCTTTCTTGAATTCCATGAAATTGCTCCTTTGCAGTAAAGAAAGGTATATCCTGTGGTAGATCTTCTGTCTTCCAAATTTTGTCCCCAATCAGCATCAGAATATCCCACAAGATCCTGTTCAGAATCCTTATAAGTGTATCTTAAGCAGATATCAGCAGTTCCTTTTAGGTATCTAAAAATCCGCTCAACTGCTGCAATATGATCAGATCCATAATTCTGATTATGTTGGCTGACAACTCCCACTGAATATCAGATATCAGGACATGTTCCAAGCATGATATACATCAGACTGCCAATCATAGATTGATAAGGAAAGTCAGGGCTTTCAGATGGCACCAAGCTCTCTTGATTTGGTTGAGTTTTGACCAAGTTAAGGTTTGTCTCCATTGGGGTTGCTGCTGGTTTACAGTCTTCCATTTGGTACTTCTTTAGTATATCTTGAATATGCTTGGATTGGCTTAGGGTAATAATCTGGGTACTTCTGTCTATGGAGAACTTAATCCCTAAGTAGTAACTGAGTTTTCCTAGATCAGACATCTTGAACTCCTTTGATAGGCTGGATTTAGTCTCTTCCAATGTTTCTAGGTTATTGGCAGCTATAATAAGATCATCAACTTATAGAGCTAATAGAACTGGATTTTCTCTATCTGGCTTATAGTATATACTATAGTTGGCATTACTCCTTTTGAAACTCAAAGATTCCAAATAAGAGTTGATCTTGTAATTTCAGGCTCTTGGTGACTGTTTGAGACCATATAGTGACTTTTTAAGCTTGCAGACCAAATGGGGGTTATCTTGGTCAACAAAACCATCAGGGTGGACCATATACACATCCCCATCAAGTTCTCCATTCAAAAATGCATAGAGTACTTCTTTGAAAGTCAGTGTATGGCTTCCTTCACTGATTCTTAGGTTCATTTGGATAGTTCCTACTCCCACTGCATAAATGTTCTTTCATCACCCATGAAAACCTTCTTAATTGGAATTTCTTGATATTGGGTAAAAAGTTCTTTTTGGTGTTGTGGATGGGTAAACATACCTCCCACAGACAAGTTTATTCATATAGCCAATATGATATACTTATCCATATTTTATCTTATCAATATTATCCCATTCTTCTTTTGCCCATATTATCAGTATTATCCCCATATGATGTTTACCCTGATTAGTTATTAGCATTGGTTATCCCAGATGTTATTCAGCTCTGTGATTAGTATATGTATCTACATAAGGCAAGTACCCGCATCATTACCCATGACACATGACCTAGGTCTGTGTTGCCATCCCTACCATTTCAATACCATATATGGTATTTCTATGTTGCACAGGTTTCTGACTACTGATTCCTGATTGGTTGGATGTGCTGTGTCTTTTAGAACCTTCCAGGACATTCTTGGCATACTTTTAGCTCATAGTGATGTCATCAAGAGTTCCACTGATCCCTAGATTCTTCTAGAACCTTGTCATTAGTTATCACTTGGCAATCAGGAAAAGTATTTAAGGGAAAGCAATCCCTCATCAATAAATCATCCCTTCTATGAGTAACACTTCTCCCTTATTGAATAGCAGTTGATCACTGCACCTGCCTTCAACAGTACATCTCAGACCTGCCATCAAGGAGCTTTTCAGGGTAGTGCACAAGACACACAGAGGCCTTTGGAGACACTTGGAGCACCTAGGAAGCTAGAGAAGCAGGAGCTTTTACCATAGTGACATATTGACAAAGACACCAGCAGTTTAGACACAGAGGTTATTGCACCCATCAGACACCTCACACACCTTGAGTTGTGTAGCTTCTCCCAGGAGTACCTCAACACCACCACAGCATGTAAAGTGTTGAGATGTTCCAGAGTCAATATACCACATCTGAGAATCCTTGTTTGTGGTCATATTTAGTGCTGATATGAATAGTCTATCTTCAGTTGTTACAGCATTTCCATATTCAGGCTTCTTTTGCTGATTATCTTTCTTTTTGAAGTAATGGTCTGATGTGTGTCCTTTCCTTTTGCAGTAGTTACAAAACAGGTTGCTGTTGCCTTTGTAGGGTCTTGAGTACCTCCTTTATTGGTTATCATTGCTTATTAAAGCATTTTCTTCTTCCTTCTTATTGGCACTGTGGTGGTGAATAGGTCCAAGGGAGAGATATGTCTAACACTTCTCAAGTGTTTTGTGTGTGGAGTGTTCACTGGGTGCAATAACCTCTGGCAAAAGCTTGCTAGGAATACTTGGGTTCTGTCTTTAATCTAATGTGAAGGGGAATAAAGCCACAAGCTTGTCAAGGGAAAACTATTGAGCTACAATCCCCAACATAGATGGTGTCTTAACAAAAGTATGTGCTGGGTTCAGTGTCCTTTGAGATGACAATGTACTAAAGCTTCCAAAGTCAAAACAACTGTAAACTCCACCAGCAGGGACTTGATAAGAATGCAGCTATGGTCAATAGTTACAAAGACAGAAAAGTATCTTTGCCTGTACAAGAACAAACCTGGGAAAGAATCAAATATAATAAAAGATACCTACTCTGAGTATTACTCACAAGTAGTGCCTCCAAGGTCAGTTGGCTGTCAGCACAGTTTCCTAGGAGTGTCCTGTGGTCTGGGGTAGAAGTTCAGGTAGCAGCAGGTATCAGTGATCACACTAATCAACAAATCAGTATATTGATAAAAGAGATGATGATTTATTGTTGAGAGATAGCCTCTGTTATATACTTTTCTTACTAGCTAAGTGATTACTAATCATGGTGTTCTAGAAGGTTCTGGATATCAGTAGAAATCTTAATGACATCAGAGTGACCTAAGAATGTTCTGAGTAGGTGCTAGAAGGTTCTAAGAGGCACAGCACATCCAACCAATCAGGAATCAATATTCTGAAACCTGTGTAACATAGGGTTACCATATATGGCATGGAAATGATAGGGATGGTGACATGGGTTGATCATGTGTCAAGGGTACTGGCGCGAGTACTTGCCTAATATCAAAGCACTTATAGCTAGTAATCTTACATAAAGTGAGGGATAACTTATGCAATAAGGTAAGCAGGTGTGATAGTCAAACGGCTTATGGGATAGTACTGATTGGGTAAGACAAATGGGATAAAACTAAAATAAGTGTAGTAGAGATATAGGGAAGTAGAAAATAAGGGAATGAGCACATCTGTTAGTGAGTGTCACTGTCACCCCACTACAGCGCTTGATTTTCTTAATTCTTCATCCAGGAGCCTTCCATATATGTAATTTAAGGTCAAATATTCAGTTCTGGACTCTGGAGCTGATACAAGGCCCTGAAACTTGTCTGTCAGGCTATTCAGGATGGTAACTATCACATCCTCATCAGTAGTTGGTATGCCCACAGATCTTATCTAATCTACCAGCAGCATAATTCTGTTAATTAGATATTTCATTTCTTCTCCTGGCAGCATCTTTGTAGCAAAGAATTTTTGTCTCAGATACATTTTCTTAGCAGCTGAACATGACTGGCAGGTGTCTTCTAATGCCTTCCAGGCATTCTTTGCTGTTTTTGCTCTTGAGCATTGAATTAGCAATTTGTCCTTAACATTAAGGCAAATACAGTTAAAGGCACTTTGTTCTTTCTTCTGGTACTTCAAGGCTTCCTCTCCCACATTTTTAGGAGGGCATTCTTCTCCCATGACAATATCCCACAGGCCTCTTTCTTATAGCAGCATCTTCATCTTCAACTTCCACACTTGGTAGTTAGATCCATTCAGCTTTTCAGCAAAGGGACAAATTCCATTAATAGCAGTAGTAGACATTGCAGAGAGTGACAGCTTGGGGCTCATAACCTGTTGTAAGAGTCTTGGAGATATTGGAAGTGATTGGGAGAACAAGTAGATTATGTGGTTTTCACTTAATGATTTACTGAATGTAAAAGTAGTATTTGTACTTTTACTTGGTCTTGGCACAACAAGCATGTAGAATAGGCTAAGGAAGGTCCCAAGAACATGTGTGCAAAGTTTGGAGCTGTTTGGACAACTTTGAGAATTTTCATGTTCTGGGTACCTGGTATTTTGGTGAAAATATTCTAAGTAAATCCTGACAAGGAATTTGGTCAGTATTCTCTAAGATTTGAGGGTAATGATCTAAGTGACTAAGTTAGGTGGAAATACAAATTTTTACAAAACTTCCAACTCCAGTGAAAACAGCTGTTTTCTTGTTGGTGATTCTTCTTGGCTATGATGAGATTCAGTCTGTTCCAGGCTTACATCATCAATTGGCAAGAACTGCAGCTTTTTTCTCACACTTCCCAGTCTATGGCATGGGTAGACTTTTCCCCTTGACCTTTTCCTTTAACACTGTCAGGTCTTTCACTGCTACTTTGTCTGAGAGTTTCTTGTATTGAACTATGTTTTCTCCTTGATAAATGCTGCTCTGATGCATCTGTCTTGGTCTGCTTGCCCCTTGCTGGCACTCTGCAGGCCACCTGACTCTTCTTTCCTGCTGGTATTGAGCTCTCAGCCCATGCTGTGACAGGTTCCTGAGGTAGCTGCTTGTTTTTATCACTGCCAGGTCCTTCACAGCTACTTTAACTGAGTGCTTCTCAAGTGGAGCTACACTTTTTCTCTGTTAAGTGTTGTGCTGGTGCATCTATGTCTGCCTGCCTTATTGGCACTCTTCCAGCTACCTGATGTCTCTTTGACTCTTGTTTAGAGCTTTTGACCCTGCTTGTGACAGGCTCTAGAGGAAGCCGCTGGTTTTTTGCCACTGCACCCTTATTCTTCTGCCTCTGATAGTTTCTGCTATTCTTGAGATACTTTCTTAGCATACCAATGCTTGCCCAAAATCCATTTGCTTGTTTAAATCAAAGGATAATGCTTATGGAACAACCCAGGCACATTCTACTTGGCCTTGAGTTCCTGATGGTCCCATGGTATGCTAGCCTTAAGGTGTTGGTGTGCTAGACTTCTAACAGCCTCTTGAATACTAGCCCACTCTTCATCATTGCACTCAATGGCTTCACAGATTTTCAATGTCTTTTGATTTTTAGGCTTTGGTATAAACACTACATTTTCTCCCTCCCATGCTGTGATAGGTTTTTCTGTGAGCTTTTTCTTTGGGCACTGTTGTTGTGCTTCAAATACTGCACAGTGTTCCTCTGCTATTACATCAGGAAATGGCTCAATTCTTGGCTACAACATTTGTGGGTTATTGCTGACTGTACTTTGTGAGTGGGAGAGCTTGTAGGTCAAGTCAGTATCACTAGGTTCAGAATAGCTTCCAATAGAAGGTAGCAAGGTAATAAAGACTTGTGTTTATTCTGTCCAAATCTTCCTGTCCTCTCACTTGGTTCAATTGGATAGATATATATATATATCACTTGGGGGGGGGCTTAGATAATAGACAATGTATTATAAAATAGGGGTGTGAACACCTTCCTTTTATGGTAAGTGTTCAACTAGAAAAGGGCAGGGATAGGAGGGAGGATGTGTGGTGGAATCATAGGGAGGATACTGGGGGACTTTGGGTAGGACTCTGGGGAGAAAACTTGGGCAAAGAGAGAGTACTACATTTAGTACTCACAATACTGAGCTACTTGAGCTTGTTCTTTGCAGCAATGATACTGCTTTCTCTACTGGGGATATTGTTTACTCTACACCTTTTATCCACTCATCCTGTCTCAGGACTATTTCCTGATTTCTCTGGGCCATTGCATCTATCCTATCAGCCACTGCACCTAATTGCCTCATTAATGCTTTGATATGAGCTGACAACAAACTTGCCAATACAGGTGGTGGTGATGTTGTGTGGGCTACTTGCTGGTCTTCAACTGAAGGTACTACTTTTGCTACATTTACATGCCTCAGCATTATGGTCAGCTTTCAGCTCTGCAGAGATTTCCAATTGCCTACTTGCCTGAGAGCCTGAGGAGTCTGCATTATTCCCTTCAGTGAGCACACTGTCAACAGGGCCTTTTTTGGTTGTAGCCCTGCTTGTTGCACTGAATGTCAAAGCAAGCTGTGGCCCAACTGCTCTTCTGCTGCTGTTAGCAGTGGGGTTTGGTTGGGAACCAGACAACTTTGCTTTATTTTTTGGTTGCATACATTGGGAAGCAAGTCAAATCAAAGCAGGAATGGTGTTACAGATACATGTGTATGTGGTGCCACAACTTTATTTATAATGCCTACTATGGTATATCATCATTGAATCTTATATACATGTAGGTGCAATATCTCAAATACAAGACTGTCTTAAACTCACATGAGTATTGACAAAAAAGTGATATAATAGCATTACATTGTTGAGTGTCAAGCTGTTTGCCCCATGGACAAGAATTCTTTCATTCAACACTGAAAGAGAAGAGAAAAAGACCATGTCACTATTGCAGCAAGCCTCTCAGCCATGAAGCACAAAGATAGCATAGGAAGTATTATAAGGATCACAGCCAGTGTTTTGCCATGCAAGTCATATTTGACCATTCACCAGTCACTACCATACCAGCAATATCTTGCTGGCCACTTGATACTTCTATAATAGCATCAGGCTGTAATTGTCACCTTGTGCAAACTGAGTCAGGTGAATTTGTGACACCTTTGGGCTCACCCCAGCCTTCTGAATATAGCATACAGAGTGCAAGCTCTGAAGAAGCAGGCTCACTGACAGATTGTGAGCCTACCTTCCCTAACAACAGTACCCTGCATAAGCCTGGCAAAATTGCATTATGCAATGAGACAACACCCATGGAAAAAAATGCCAAGGATACTTTATAGAGTCAAGTGGGCCTTGTAATCCATCCACTGGTGAATGATGTGATGTTGTGGATAGAGAAGTAGCATGTTTCCATTAGTATCAGTAATAGGGGTTTGATGATTTACTACTACTTCTTGCCAAAATTATCCCAGGATGCAACCTACCATGTACATGGATAAAAGGAAAACTGTCATGTGGCTGGCAACATATAACCCAGAGACTGTCCTGATATCAGCATGTGTTAACAGTTGCATGGCATTCACATCAGAAAATGCCACTATTGCAAGGTGTCCAACTTGTCAGGAATCCACTACCATTGGGGAAAACATTGTTCACACTCCAGATATATTCCAATAGTACCCCATCTAAAGAAGCTCATGCAGTCCAACAAATATTGTTAAGCTATATAGTACTGCACTCAGTATCAATCAAGCACAAACATATCAGATATATTTGATGGCAAGCATTACAAGCTGCTAAGAAGCAAGGGCTACTTTGAAGGTATGTATGACCATGCCCTTGCCTTGGCACTTGATGGATACTCATTAAACAAGTACTCCACCAGTAAATCCTGCTGGCCACTGATTCTCATCAAGCTTAATCTGCTGTCTATTGTACAGTATCAGAGAAGAAATCTGATGGTAGTCTTGCTGATATCTGGGCCTAAATCACCATCCAACCTGGATAGCTACCTGTATCCATTGCTGGATGAGCTTTGTCTGCTTTCCAGCAGGATGACAGTAGGTGGCTGTCATGTAAAAGTGCATATTAATATCTGCATTGGATATACCCCAGCCATCAGTAAGATAGCCAGCTTTTCTGGGCACCTTGGAAGATATTGCTGTCAAATGTGTGAGATCCAAGGGACTTACTCCATAACTTGTACACATTACTATTACCCACAACAACACTAGGAATATTATCTTGCCACAGAGAGAACATACAGAAGTCAGCATGCAATTGCAGCAAAGTTGGCAAGCTCTAAGTCATTGGCCAGAATATTGAATTAATCAGAAACTGGAGATACCTAAGATAGAGGGTATCTGTTGGAGTAAAAGCTTTCCACTGAGAGCAATGCATTTGCTTCTCAACAATATCCCCTATGAAGAATCTCAAACTTGGAATTCATCTGATTTTTAGCTGGTATTCTGCTGGTATTCTGCTGTTATTCTAATGGTATTTTGCTGGTATTCAGCTGGTGTTTTGGGTTCAAAAGTTCAAATGCAATTTTTGATGGAAGTAATGGGCAACTAATTACCAAACTTGGTATGGTTGCTAGTTTGCCCAGTCTTCTCCTGGAGAGCCTGTTTGCTTGCGTGCCCATCAGCTAAGAACAGAGATATTGAGAGTTGTCAATTTTGAGAAACCTGTAATTCAGCTAATACTATGAAGGTATTTTGCTGGCCATTTCTCAACTTTTTTCCCTAAGAATTGTGGTAATGGGAAGTATTCCATTACTACAATATCTCAAAGCCAATATTGAACTCATTTCTTTATTTTGCTTTTTGCTAATGTAACACACAGGTTAAAGATCAAGAATTTACAGCTTCGAAGAATAAATACTCCAGACCCTGACAAGCAATCCACCTGCAATTATTATGTTGTACAAAACACACAGTAGCCAACATATGTTTCATATTTCAGCTCATTTGAAGCACTACTTAAGGAGTTACAACCAAAAGAGTCCAAATATTATATATACTAGGTCTCTATTGCTAGGACTACTATGGTTACTTTGATTGCATTTAACCTTTGAGCCAGCCAGTCAAATCATGTGATATTTGCACAGGTGCTGCGCCAATGTCCAATCTGCGCCACTGCAAGATTTTAGCTTTGTATCACATGTATTGCATGCGCAATTGCCCAAAAACTTTGATCCTTCAGAAATTTCATATATATGACTTCCCCAGCTGAAAAATAAAAGAGAGCCTCTCTTTCTAGAATCCTCACACTATGATTACAGGTTTGAAGGTAATAGATTTCCCCTGCATCACTTGCACTGTTGAGTATTCTGACTTTAATTGGTACTACATCAGTAAAGAGACTGCAAAGCTCACAAGAATCCAATCTAAGTTCTACAAGAAACTACCATTTTTCTGTTGGAAAGTCCCCTCTAAGAAGCCCCTTTGCTCTAAAGACACCCCTTCAGTCTAAAGTCCACTTTAGAGACCCCTTTACTCTAAAGACACCCTTTGAGACTCCCCTTTAGGTCTGAAGACCCCTTTAGAGACTTCTACAACACACCCCTTTAGGTTAAAAGGGAGTTCAGAATTTCCATATTAAGAAATATTTTCTCAGAAAGGAAAGTGCCTTTCAAATAAGGAAAGTTACTATAAAAGTAAATAAGCCCATTAGTCAACAGAGGGTCAGAACACTGCTGTAGAAGTGAGAAATACTGCCTATAGTATATTTTGAGCCTAAGATTGAGGATACTAGTGAAGTTATATCTTCTATTGGCATATCAAATTCCCAACAAACTATTTCAGTATTAGCATACTGGTAGTTGTTGTATATTGTTGATTAGCCTATACATTGTAGAACAAGCTCTAAAATAATCATAATGCAACACAACAGTGTCCCTATACTGATGATCAAGTTGTATGTGGGGCATTTCAAGCTAAACAAGCCCTTTGAGATACTGGAGAGATTTGGAAGAATTGGCAGGACATTACAGTGTACTGCTACCCCAAGTACTTCTCACAGGCTCCAATCAGCATGCATATGCATATGTAACAACACAAGTGCAAGGACTGGATGAACTGGATATGTATTTATTCAAGTGGCCTTGTGAAGCCATTTCTACCAAGAGTACACTAGAAGCATTGGGAGACATATGTGGACATTGTAAGAATATTTATACAAAAGCAGATCACCAATGCCAACTTGATGGATCTTCAGCTTATGTGCACAGTTTGTGGTGGGATTTGAGTGGCTATCCTACAAGCATGAGGCTGAACATGTAGATCTCTGCCACCACGGTATCCATTTATTACTCCATCTTGCTAGGGAATATTGGACCTTACTTCACCTTTTGGGAGTTTCCTATGGAGTGGGTGTGCACAGAGACCACAAGACAAGTCAGGTTGCAGATACCACAATATCCTAATCTCATCCAGAATATTACCTTCAGGTCTGCCATGGTTGTGATGAGTTTGCACATGGAGGACAGCCAGGAAGATTTGGAAAATACTGAGAACAGATGTGCATATGAAGACACCTATGCCTATAGCATAAAGAAGCTAAGCAGCCCCAATGCATGGGTGATCAGTTAAGTAATGCAAGGTTGGGTTGGGTGCAACAAGCAACTAATTTTTTTAGGAAAACTCCACCAAGGTATGATAGATTTCTCTTGGTCACAAGCCAAGTTCAACACCATTTTATACAGAGCTCACACAAACAAGAGCCAGAATGCATATATAAGGGGACTAGAATCCAGCAGGTAGAAGGAATATATTGGCTAAATACCAAATAGTTCTTTGCAAATATTCTGGAGGTATTGATGGCAGAAGTGGTGGCAACCAAGCATATGTTTGCAAGATGTATGTGTTACCAGCCATACAAGGTATATGGCAACTTTGCAAGTATCACACTAAAAAGCTGTAAAGTTGAGGTGATAGATTTATGTCATTTGTGTTAGGTGTGTGTGTTTTTAGAGGTTAGTAAGCAGGAGGTCATAGTATTTTGTCATTCAAACTATATGTGGAATATCCAAGGTAGTAGTGGGTAGCAAATAAAGTGGGGTGACTCTACAGTGGATTATATGAACTGTGCAATGTAAGGTAGAAAAAGGAAATATTATTTGGTAAATTGGTATGGTAGCATCATACAGAACCAGCTGTAGGCTGTTATACCGCTGTAATAGTGCCATGAGATGCTGAATTTGTGACCATTAAAACACCATTAAGTTTCTTGCCATATAAGGCAATTGGATGTACTAGCCAGTTTGATCTACTCAAATAGTTGTAGAGCACACTAAGACCACAACAATGCCATGCCACCCTTGGCAAAATGCAGTGCAAACACTGTTAGATTTTATCAACTTTGTTTGGCTGTGATATTAGCAAAATGCCATTGTGATCCCATCATAAGATTATGTAGATAATCATTAATTCCAACCTGCTGATATTATTGTGGTCTCCTGATGGGATCATGATGACTAATCTAGATCAGATCCACCTGCAGGATCAAATTTTTATTCATAGGCAAACCAGTAAGTGTTTTTTGACAAATGCATATATCTTACAGAAGCTTCCTTATCCACATTGCTCCTTTTGTAGCTTCACAGGCTGCCCTATACACTCCCTCTGTGGTAGAAAGTTCTACAGTTGATTGCTTTGTTAAATCCCATGAAATTGCTCCTTTACAGTAAAGAAAGGTGTATTCTGTAGTGAATTTTCTGTCTTCTAAGTTCTGTCCCCACTCAGCATCAGAGTATCCCACAAAGTCCTGTACTGAATCCATAAAGTATTTATTGAGCAGATATAAGCAGTTCCTTTTAGGTGTGTAAAAATCTGCTCAACTGCTGCAATATGATCAGTTCTATAGTTCTGAATATGCTAGTTGGCAGCTCCCACTGAATATGAGATATAAGGAAATGTTCAAAGCATGAATTACAGCCAACTGTCAACCATGGACTGATGAGGAAAGCTAGGGCTTTTAGATGGCACCAAGCTCTCTTGATTTGGTTGAGTTTCAAACATATTAATGTTTGTCTCTATTGACGTAGATGCCAATATACAGTCTTCCATTTTGTACTCCTTTAGTATATCTTAGCATACTTAGATTGGCTTAGGGTTATAGTCTGGGTACCTCTATCCATGGAGAACCTTATCCCAAAGTAATAACTAAGTTCTCCTAGATTGGACATCTTGAACTCCTTGAATAGGCTGAGTTTAGACTCTTCCAATGTTTCAAGGTTATTGGCAGCTATAGTAAGATCCACCACATAAAGAGCTAGTAGAACTGGATTTGCTTTACTTAGCTTAAAGTATATACTATAGTCAGGTTTACTCCTTGCAAACCCCAAATATTCCTAATCAGATTCTATCTTGCAATTCCAGGCTCTTGGTGATTTTTTGAGACTATGTAGAGACTTTTTAAGTTTGTAGACTGAATGAGGGCTATCCTGGCTGGCAAGCCTATCAGGCTGATCCATATACACATCCTCATAAATTTCTCCCTTCAAAATTGCAGGTTTTGAAATCATTTGATGTATAAAAACCTATATTTGGCTGTAATAGCCAATATTAATCAGATGGAATTAAACTTGGCTATTGGTGCAAAGGTCCCAGTATAGTAAGTCCTTTTATTTAAGAGTATCCATTGGCCAAAAATCTTGTGTTGTGTCTTTCAACTGTACCATCAGCCCTGTATCTCTCTTGAAGACCCATCTGCATCTAATTGATATCCCATTGATTGATAGATTGGCTAAGTTCCATGCCTGATTATCCATAAGGACCTGATACTCATCAGTTACTGCAGATCTCCAAGAGTTTGTCTGAGGGCTCTTTAGGGCATCTTTTACAGTCTGGGGCGCACTAATATGGACTGAATTGGCATAGGCTAAGTTTTTACCCTGATTGATAGAGTAATTTGGGCTATTTCTGGTCTGGTTTGATCTCCTGGCTTGTGACACTGGAGTGATCACTTGTGGAATCTTCCTGGGCATTGATTCAGACTGAGCCATGGTTGTAGAGTCCTCTGGAGTGAGTAGCATGCATTGATTTGCACTGATTCAATCCTGACTGTCAGTGGACTCAAGATCAGATTTCCCTATCATTCAATAGACTTGTTCCGTTGGATAGTGCCACATTGAGCCATGAGTGCCAAATGATGCCATAGTGTGCCAGAGAGGCCAATTGAGCCTCTACCTGGCCACATGGTGTGAAACATAGCTCCGCATCTTCATGCAAAGCAGCCCCTGTGTTTCACCCATTGTGTTGGAGAAAATCCATTTTTTGACCTTTTTTTTGGACCAATGTTGTGCAGGATATGTTAGAGCACAAGCAGATCGAAGATATGCATCAGGTACTCAATACCCATGGCACTCTGAATCTAGCTCCTGTAGCTTGTATCATGTCACAAAAATGAATGGCACTATCTTGGTCCACTGGTACTATCTAGCACTATAAGTGCTTTGTATAGATCTTACTTTAGGGTTAATATTTAAATATAGTGCCAGATAGTACCAGTGGACCAAGATAGTGCCATTCATTTTTGTGACATGATACAAGCTACAGGAGCTAAATTCAGAGTGCCATGGGTATTGAGTACCAGATGCATATCTTCAGTTCTCCTGTGCTCTCACACATCCTGAGCTACATTGATCCACAAAAAAAGGTCAAAAAATGGATTTTCTCCAACACAATGGGTGAAACACAGGGGCTGCTTTACATGAAGATGCAGAGCTATGTTCCACACTCTGTGGCCAAGTATAGGCGCACTTGACCACTCTGGCACACTATGGCATCATTTGGCACTCATGGCTCAATGTGGCACTATCCAACGGAACAAGTCTAATGTCAGGTTTTGTGAAAATCTTAAATTTTCATCAAGAAAAATATCCCTGGACTTGATCAGCTTCTTTGCTTTGGTATTGAACAGTGTGTATGCCTTACTCTCATTGCACTAGCCCAAAAATAGGCTTTTTACACTTTTTGGCTTAAATTTTGACTGATTTCCAGGCAGCTTCTTGGCATACACTGTACACCCAAATATACTTAGATGTTGTGCATTTGGTCTATATCCATACCATGCCTCAAAAGCAGTAGAATCACAAATCATTTCTTTATAACTTCCATTTTAAAGTATGGAGCTGTGACATCTGACTCCACCCAAAATCATAGGTTAAATTTTGATTAAGGATCATGAATCTTGCCACATCAACTAGTGATCTGTTTGCACATTCTGCTACTCCATTTTGCTGTGGGGAGCTGGGTACAGTAGTCTCTTGCTTTATCTTGTGAATTTGGGAGAAGTAGATGAAGAGTTTTGAGGTATATGATTCATCATTGTCAGAGAATTCTTACTTGATTTCTCACAGGTTTCTTGCTCCCCAGTTGCTTTAAGCTCCCTGAGCTTATGCAGAACTTCCTTCTTTCATTCCCTGAAGTAGAATCACATGTATTTTGCATAATCATCAATAAAAGTGATCAAACACTTAATCCTGCCCATGGTTAAGTTTTGCATAGGTCCACACAGATCTGAGTGAATTACATCTAGTTTTTTTAGTTTTTATTAACCCAGGACACCTGAACAGTTGTCTGGCTTGTTTGCCATATATGCATGCTTCACAGTGCTCCAAACATGCCACAGGATCAGTTTTTACATGGATATTAGCTGATCTCTGATCATTTTGTGCAAATAATCAAATTGACGTGTCCAAATTGCCAGTGCCAAAGCATTACTGTTTCTTCATTTGAGTTACTTATATTGGCTTCCAGATATGATTAAATATAGTTCAACTTGCATAGATTCTGATCTCTGAAACCTGAAGCAATATGGGCACCATTTTGATCATTGATTCTGCATCCAGAATTGTCAAAGCTGAAACTGAGTCCTTCTGTTGTGTCCTTGCTTACAGATAGTAGGTTCTTGGCTGTTTAAGTACATAGAGTACTTCCTTGAAGGAAGGTGTGTGGCTTCCTTCACTGCTTCTAAGGTTTACTTGGATGGTTGCTTCTGCCACTGCACAGGGTGTTCTATTGCCACTCATGAAAATCCAAATTGGAATTTCTTGATATTGGCTAAAAAGTTTTTTTTGCTGTGTAAGGTGTTGAAATGCTCCAAAATTAATATACTTTGTCTGAAAGTTCTTGTTTGTGGCCAAATTTAGTGCAGATATGAATAGTCTGTCTTCAATTGTTGCAGCATTTCCATATTGAGGCTTTTTCTGCTGACTCTCTCTCTTTTTAGGGCACCAGTCTGATGTTTTGTAAGAGTTTTGGAGATGTTGGGAATGATCTGGGAGGACAAGTGAATTATGTGGTTTTTGCTTAATTATTTTTTGCATGTAAAAGTATTGTTTACACTTTTACATAGTCTTGGCATTACAAACACATATAATAAGTTAAGGAAGGACCCAAGAGCATGTGTTCAAAGGAATTTGGTTAGTATTCTTTAGGATTGGTAGGTAATGATTTAAGTGACTAAGCTGGGCAAATATTTAGGTGGAATAACAAATTTCTTACAACACCTACACTCAACAAAATGTTCATACTGACTAGTCCTAATTTGGACCTAAGATATTCAAACTTGTCTCTAACTAAAGACAGTAGACTTGTTCCATTGTACCATGCCAGGGTGAGTGGTGCAATCCGCAGTCTCTAAAAATAATTGGGCACAATATTGTAGCTACTAGTGGGCAGGATTGCTCTTGGACAACTTTGCACATTGTGGGACAATCCTGCACCCTATGGCACAATCTGACACAATGAGGTTGGCACAAATGATTGCGCCCACTTGTAATGTTTGCATCACATGCGCAACTGGATACTGCTATTATGGTAGGTAAAATCCAGTATTTGGATATGTTTCTTTAATTTAAATGGAACTAAATGCTTATCATACTATAAACTTCACTGATACATACCATTTTGGTTACCATCACTCCATTTGGATGGTATCTGAGTGATTAATTGGTCTAAAAGTATTGGTCAGCCCCCAATTGGCTCTTTGACCAATACACAAGCTACCTGATTTGCAATCAAATATCCCATTTTACCCATTGAGCAAGTTAAATCCTGACCCTAGCAATTGGACAAGGTGTCATAGCTAGCACTCAACCAATTGTATAGGTGCAAGACAAATCAAATGGCTGCACTGGTGCCACAGATGATATATACATATACATGGTGCTTATTTATAGGGGTCCTGTCTCAAATGTGAGACAACCATGATATTGCTTATATCAAAAATTTAGTGATCATAGATTTGCTATGGCTTGATGTGGATTGCTAAAAAAAATGCGTTGTTTGGATCATTACAAATGATAGCGGTTCAATGCAATTGCATCATCCTCTCCTAGGCTTTTTTCTCACAGGGATTACTACTGTAGCATTTGGTAGTGATTCACTTTGCACACCTAGACTATGTTCTTGTTGACTATCCTCTTGGCTACTTGTGTATTTGTAGTCAGTATTTTGCCTCCAAGTTGATGAGTGCAATGCTGCAGCTTGACCATGCTGAATTGCTCCAGATGATGCAACTGAACCGGCCTGCAGTGCTATGCCCTGATGTGTACTTTTACTTGCCAAAGGCTCTGGTGGTGGAGGCACTTCATATGGGTCATCATCAGTCAGTTCACCAGAAAAAACTTGCTGATGGTCAGGTGTAATGGCACATGCAGACGCAAATTGATGTGCTGGCATGGCCCTTGGCTGAGTTTAATGTGATGCTGCTTGTTGACATAGCTTGGCCTGCTCCAATGGACATGTGTCTTTTTGAGCAGCTTGGCAGGTTTTGGTGGTTTTGCTCTGAAGTACGCATGTTGACCCAATACACATTGGGTCAATGCAGGGCACTCTTGTAAAATATGTTGGCATAGTTTGGACAGAAATGCACCAGCTCTCTGAAGTTGCAAGGGATGGTAAGGAATCCAGCATGGCATGCTGGCGCAATCTAGGCAATGTTGCTTGCAGTCTGTATTCTTCCTGTTGATGCTCACCTTCTGATTCCACAAGGTATTCACTTACCCTCTGTCAAATGCTTTGGAACTGTTGCCTGGATCAGTCCTGTGCATATTGCTCTTGGAAGCCACTTAGCTCTACTAATAAATCACATAATACATTAGTCATATGAGGCAAAACTCATTCAAAATCACTTTAGTGTTCAAAGTCAAGGCACAAACGGATATGTCTGGTCCGTACTGGGCAAATTGCACGCATAATTGGTCCTGTGTGGCTTCCTCATCAAATCCCCTCACTCTGAGCTCATTCTTGATTTCAATACTTGTCTTGTTATATATCTTCTTACATATATCTGCTGGCATCTTGATGTAGAACTCATGCCACAGCTTTCTACTCAGGTTCTTCCATCTGTGTTGGCTCTCCAAGGTGTCTAGTTCTGCTATATTATTGAGTGGTGCCCAAATATCTGTATGAAGTCTCATCATAGACACTTAGGCCATACACAAATCATTTGGCAAGTACTCAAGTGGATCCAACATTGCCTTTTCAGGTCTGGACCATACTTGTGAGCTGGGGGATGGGTTTTGTTAGGGTTGAACCAAAGATGAGTTGAGACTTGGTAGAGGGATCATAGTGACAGATTTCAATACTTATACAGTGGTGTATTGGCATCAACCTGGTCATATATGAAATAGACTTGTTCCATCATTCCAGCTGATCATAGTGCCCAATAGTGCCATAGCATGCCAGATGGTGCCTGATCATGCCTGAGAGTGCCAGATGGTGCCATACAGTGCCAATTTGGGATCAAAATTGACATGCATATGACCCTAAAATATCAAATTAATAACAAAATATACAGCACTCTCTGGCATTATGATCAATGGCACAATGGAACAAGTCTAATATATATGAAAACTTACGTGATTGTTGAATTTTTGTACATTATGCATGATGCATCTTGGATTGCATAGACACAAATCAGATCACAGCAATTGCAGATTTCCTATTTGATCATAGACTTGTGAGTAAAACATCAATAAAATACCCAGTCATTGCTTGGCAATGATTTTTGCAACATAATGATGGGATACATGGCAATTGATGGAGAGTTAATCATAATTCATGGAAAATCAGATAAATAAAGCTGATTGCGCCAAATTGCTTCAAATCACCTCAGCCCAATCCTCCACCAATCTTGATATGACTTACTCATCTGAATGTCTTTTCTCATCAATCCCATCACTACCACTGGATTTCCTTTTGCCACACTAGAGGAGATCTATACCAAGTACTGTGGTCCATCTACCTCAATCTGCTCAAGGAGATCCCTTGTTAAGCTTTTCTGCTATTCCCAGAACTATTGCCCTACAAGGTTTCATCCCACCATCCATGGTAACAAAAGTCCTAGAAGCTTTCATTCCCAGCTGACAGCAATGGAGTGCCACCTTGCAGAGGGCATGGATGACTTAGAGTAAGCTTGGAGTACTAGGTTCAGATGTTCCGCTACTACCTGTTGCTGTGGGGAGTATGACACAGTAGTCTCTTGATTTATACCATATACTTTGCAGATGTAGATGAAAAGTTTTGATATATATGCTCACCATTGTCAGGCCATATTTTCTTGATTTTCTCAGCAGTTTCTTGCTCTACCATGGCTTTAAACTCCTTGATCCTAGACAGAGCTTCTTCCTTTCTCCCCATGATGTAGATCCACATATATCTTGTATAATCATTAATAAAAGTAGACTTCTTAAGTTGGAAAGTGCCACATAGCACCAGCCTGATCATGGTGCCAGATCAATCTGTACTCCATGGCACCATCTGGCACTATAAATTCTGCCACAATGCCAGTGGTAGGATTTGGTTACTGGCAATTTTACTCAATCTTACTTATGTTGCTAAAAATAGTGCTTTCCTTGCTTTTTTACTCTTCATTATGCTCCAGACACATTTCTCTTAGTGGATCTGTTCTTGTATAAATGCACTGTGCATTGATAAGTATCTTGACTATTTCATCTATTCTGCTGTTTTCTCCCATATATTAATTTCCTTTCCAATTACTAGCCAATATGCTGAATCTCTTCAGATATTTAAATGTATGCTCTACTCTCACTCTAAGATGATTGAATATCTCATTGTAGAGCTTTTGCTTCCTGCTAAGCACACCATTCCTTGGCTTCCTATAAGCTGTAATACATCCTAATCTCTGACAACCCCCTCCTATATAAGCTAAGTCTGCCATACATTTCTCCCCTCTACTGGATTCTGGATGATTCTCTACCCAGAGTGCATTCTCATACCTACTTCAAGCAAATGAACCACTAAACCTGATGATGTTACCCTGACTGTCAGACAGTGCTTGAAAATTCACACAGTGTGCCTTGTACTTGCCAGAATAAAAGTGCCTCTGCCCTCTAGAAGTTCTTTAATCCTGACTGGGAAGATATCCAAAATACTCCTTATATGGAACCTATTGCTGAACACTATGGGTTATGGAAGTCTATTGGAGCTTCTGAACCTAGTATTCCAAGCTTGCTCTAGGTCATTCATACCCTCTGCAAGATGGCTTTTCATTGCTGTCAGCTGGAAATCAAAGCTTCAATGACTCTTATTGCCATTGATAGTGGGATGAAATCTGGTGGGGAAATAGTTGTTGCAACAGCAGAGAAGCTCAACAAGGGATCTCCTTGAGTAGATTGGGGTAGATGGACTACAGTACTTGGTATAGATCTCTGCTAGTGTGTTAAAAGAAAATCCAATGGTAGTGATGGGATTGATGAGAAAAGACCATTCCAATGAGTGAGCCGTATTAAAATTGGTAGGTGATGGGGCTGAGATGATTTGAATTAATTTGGTATAATCAGCTTTATTAATCTAAATTTCCATGCATTATGATTAAATCTACATCAATTGCCATGTATCCCATCATAATGTTGCAGATATTATCCTCAGAAAATGACCTAGCATTTTTATTGGTGCTTTACTCACAAGTCTATAGTCAAATAGTAAATTCACAATATATGTGATCCAATCTGGGTCAATGCAATCCAAGATGCAGCATAAATAATATGGAAAATTCAACTATCACATTATTTTTCATATATATTTTGTTTAATACCAGGTTGATGCCTAACGCTACTGTATAAGTATCAAAATCCATCACTATGATCCCTATACCAAGTCTCAGCTCTTATTTAGTACAACCCAGACAAAACTCATCCCCCAGCTCATAAGCATGGTCTGGATTGGAGAAGTCAATGTTGAATCTGTTTGAGTTCTTGCCAAACAAGTATAGTATGGCCAAAGTGTCTATGATGAGCCTTCATACAGATATTTGGGCATTACTCATTAATCTAGCAGAACTAGATACCTCAGAGTCAACAGAGTTGGGAGAACCTGAGTAGAAAGCTGTGGCATGAGTTTGACATCAAGATACCAGCGGATGTATGTAAGAAGATATATAACAAGACAAGTATTGAGATCAAGAATGAGCTGAGATTGAGGGGAATTGATGAGGAAGCCATGCAGGAACAATTTTGATTACAATTTGCTCAGTATGGGCTAGACATATCTGTTTGTGCCTCAACTTTGGGAACCAAAGAGATTCTTAGTGCGTTTTTAGCTCAAATGACTAATGTACTAGTTGATGTATTAGTAAAGCTAAGTGGCTTCCAAAAGCAATATACACAGGAATCATCCAGGCAACAGTTCCAAAGAATCACATAGAGGGTAAGTGAATATTTTGAGGAATCAGAAGGTGAGTTTCAAGAGAAAGAAAACAGACCGCAAGCAACAGTGTCTAGATTGCACCAGTGCCCCTTGCAGGATTCTGTACTATCCCTTGCAACTTCAGTGCAGCAGTGCATGTCAGTCCAAACTACACCAACACCCTTGACAAGTGCTCCTTGCATCTAGTTGACCCATGTCAGGTCAACACATGTGCTCCAGAGCAAAACTACCTTAAGTTACCAAACTACTCATCTAGACACAAGTCCATTGGAGCAGGCCAAGTTGCATCAACAAGCAGCATCACATCAAACTCAGCCAAGGGTCATGCCAGTGCATCAAGTTGCACCTGTGTGTGCCATTAGACCTCACCATCAGCAAGCTTCTTATGGTGAGCTAACTGATGATGACCCACACAAAGAGCCTCCACGACCAGAGCCTTTGGCAAGTAAAAGAATGTATCAGTAAGTATTACTGCAGGCTGGTTCTGTAGCATCATCCAGAGCAATTAAGTTTGGCCAAGCTGCAGCATTGCACTCATCTACTAGGAGGCAAAATACTGACTACAAATACACAAGTAGCCAAGAGAATAGTCAACAAGGAAGCAGTTTAGTTATGCAAATCCAAATTGAGTCATTGCAAATCAGTGATTACTAAATATTTGATATAAGCAATCTCAAGGTCATATCAAATATGAGACAGAACCCCTCTAAATAAACACCCTGCATATATATACTTCATCTGTACCACCAGTGCAGCCATTTGATTTGTCCTGCACCTATACAATTGGTTGAGTGCTAGCTATGACACCTTGTCCAATTGATAGGATCAGGATTTCACTTGCGCAATGGGTAAAATGGGATATTTGATGGCAAATCTGGTAGCTTGTGCATTGGTCAAGGAGCAAATTGGGGGCTGATAGCTTCAGGATACTTTTCAGCCAATGAACCACTGAGATAAGCCCTATTGGAGAGATGGTGACCAAAATGGTATGTATCAGTGTAGTTTATAGTGTGATACACATTTATATCCCTTTTCATTGAAGTAGCATATCCTTATACCAGATTTACCTACCATTATAGCAATATCTGATTTTGTACATGATGCAACATTACAAGTTGGCGCAATCATTTGTACCAACCTCATTGTGTCAGATTGTGCCATTGTGCTCAAGATCATCCCACATGGTGCAAAATTGTCAAAGAGAAATCCTGCCTGCTGTAGCTTTAATATTGCACCCAATTGTTCTTAGAGACCACTGATTGTGCTGCACACCCTGGCATGGTATAATGGAACAAGTCCTCTTATTAAATAATTCATTTTGCCAATGGTTAAATTTAGCATAGGTCCACACAGATCTAAGTGAATTAGATCTATCTTTTCTTAGTATTGATTACCCTGGAGCTCTTGAATGGTTGTCTGGCTTGTTTCCCATGTGTGCAGGCTTCACAGTGCTCCAAATTAGCTGCTCTTAGTAGTAGTAGTAGTAGTAGTAGGTTCTTGGCTATTTCTGGTACATAAAATACTTCTTTAACGGTCAAAGAGTGGCTTCCTGCACTGCTACTAAGGCTTACTTGGATAATTCCCTCTCCAACTGCATCAAGTGCTCTATTATCACCCATGAAAACCTTCCTGATTGGAATTTCTTGGTATTGGGTAAAAGGTTCTTTTGGTGTTTAAAGCATTCACATGCTCCAGAGTCAACATAACAGATCTGATAATCCTTGTACAAGGTCTTATTTAGTGCAGATATGAGTAGTCTACCTTTGGTTGTTGCAGCATTTCCATATTCAGGCTTCTTTTGCTCATTATTTCTCTTTTTGAGACACCAATCTGATGCTTGTCCTTTCCTTTTGCACTAGTTACAAATAAGGTCCCAAGAACAGGTGTGCAAAGTTTGGGGCTGTTTGGACAACTTTGAGAACTTTGATGTACTGGGCATCTGGTATTTTTGTAAAAATATTATAAGTAAATCCTGAAAAGGAATTTAGTCAGTATTCTCTAGGATTTGAAGGTACCAATCTAAGTGACTAAGCTAGGTGAATATTTAGATGGAATTACAAATTTCTATAACACTCCCACTGAGCTAAATGTTCATACTGACTAGTCCTAATTTTGACCAAAGATATTCAAACTTGTCTCTGGCTAATGGCTTGGTAAGTAGTTCTGCAATCATTTCATCTCAATGACAGTAAGCTAAGCTTACTAAGCTATTCTCTTTAGCTTCACATATGAAATGATGTCTAATATTTATGTGCTTAGTTCTAGCATGAAAAGTTGGATTTCTACCTAGTTGTATACATCCTTCATCATCTTGAAATAAAGTAACAGGGGTTTTGTGACATAGGCCTAAGTTAGTAAAAAGCTTTCTTGACCTCATTGCTTCATTTGTAGCTTGACATGCTGCCATATACTCTGCCTCTGTGGTAAAAAGTGCTACAGTTGGTTGCTTTCTTGAATTCCATGTAATTGCTCCTTTACAGTATTGAAGGGTGTATCCTGTGGTGGACCTTTTGTCTTCCAAATTTTATCCCTAATCAGCATCAGAGTATCCCACAAGATCCTGTTTGGAATCCTTATAAGTATATATTAAGCAGATATCAAGAGTTCCATTTAGGTATCTAAAAATCCGCTTAACTGCTGCAATATGAACAATTCAATAGTTCTGAATATGCTGGCTGACAACTTCCACTAAATATGAGACATCTAGACATGTTGCAAGTATGGCATACATCAGACTGCCAACCATAGATTGATAAGGAAAGTCAGGGCTTTCAGATGGCACCAAGCTCTCTTAATTTGGTCAGGTTTTGACTAAGTTAAGGTTTGTCTCCATTGGGGTAGCTGCTGGTTTACAGTCTTCCATTTAGTGCTTCTTTAGTATACCATATATATACTTGGATTGGCTGAAAGTGACTGTCTGTGTACTTCTGTCTATGGAGCACTAATCCCTAAGTAGTGACTGAGCTCTCCTAGATCAGACATCTTGAACTCCTTAGATAGGCTGGATTTAGTCTCTTCCAATATTTCTGGGTTATTGGTGGCTATAATAGGATCATCCACCTATAGAGCTAATAGAACTGGATTTGCTCTATCTGGCTTATAGTATATACTATAGTCAGGACTACACAATTTGAAACTCAAAGATTCCAAATAAGAATCAATCTTGTAATTCCAGGTTCTTGGTGATTGTTTGAGTCCATATAGAGACTTTTTAAGCTTGCAGACCAAATTGGGGTTATTTTTGCCAACAAACCCATCAGGCTGGCTAATATACATGTCCTCAGCAAGTTCTTCATTCAAAATGCAGCTTTGACATCCATTTGTTGAATAAGAAACTTACATTTGGCTGCAAAAGCCAATGGCAATATAATGGAATTAAACTTGGCTACTGGTACAAAGGTCTTGGTATAGTCAAGTCCTTTTGATTGGGAGTATCCTTTGGCCACAAGTCTTGCTTTGCTTCTTTTGATTGCACTACCAGCTTTGTATTTTGTCTTCAAGTCCCATCTGCATCCAACTGATTCTTGGTTGATTGGTAATTTGACTAAGTCCCAAGCTTGATTTTCCATCAGGGCCTGATATTCCTCAGTCATTGCAGATCTCCAAAACTTTGTATTGGGGCTATTTAGAGCTTCTTTCACAGTCTGGGGCTCATCAATATGGACTGAATAGGCATAGGCTAAGTTTGTACCCTCATTGATATAGTCAATTGAGCTATTTCTTGTGTGATTCAATTTCTGGGCATCTGATACTGTAGTGATCACTTCTGGAATATTCCTGGGCACTGATTCAGGCTGAACCATGGTTGTAGGGGCCTCTTGAGTGAAAATTCCTTCATTATTTTGCTCTGATTCAATTCTGACAGGAGGTGAACTTGAGATTAGATTTTTGTCATCATCTGATGTAAATTTTTGTGTAAATTATGAGTTTTCATCAAAGAGCACATCCCTGGACTTTATTAGCTTCTTTGCTTTGGTATTGTAGAGTCTGTATGCTTTTCTCTCATTGCAGTGGTGCAAAAATATGCATTTTACACTTTTTTGCTCAAATTTTGGTTTATATCCAGGCAGTTTCTTGTCATATGTTGTACACCCAATAATTGTTGGATGTTCTGCACTTGATCTATATACACACCATGCTTCAAATGGAGTAAAATTACAAAGTATCTAGCTATAACTCCTATTTTTAAGGTATACAGCTGTGCCAACAAATTCCACCCAAATATTGTAAGATGATTTTTGATCATGGCTTATAGATTTTGCCATATCAATTATTGATCTGTTTGGATGTTCAGTTTCTCCATTTTGAAGTGGGGAGTATGGTACAGCAGTCTCTTGCTTTATCCCATGAATTTTGCAGAAGTGAATTAAGAGTTTGGATGTTTATTCTCCACCATTGTTAGAGCATATTTTCTTGATTTTTTCACCAGGTTCTTGCTCCACCATGGTTTTAAACTCCCTGAACTTAGACAGAACTTGATCTTTTCTCTCCATCAAGTAGGCCCACATGTATCTTGATTAATCACCAATAAAAGTGATTAGATACTTCATCCCACCAAAGGATAAATTTTGCTTAGGTCCACACAGATTTGAGAGCATTAGATTTAATTTTCTTAGTTTTGATTATCGCGGTACTCTTGAACAGTTATCTGGCTTGTTTCCCATATATGCAGGCTTCACAGTGCTCCAAATTAGTTGGGGGCTCAAGTTTTACTCCAGAGATTAGCTGATCGTTAATCATTTTGCACAAGTAATCAAAATTGATGTGCCCAAATCTCCTGTACCAAAGCATTGGTATTTCCTCCTTAAAGTCACTTATAATGGCATCCTAATATGTTGAAACATAGGCCAACTTGAATTGATTCTGATCTCTGATACCCAAAGCAATATGGGCACTATTGTGATCAGTGATCATGCATCCAGAACTGTCAGAGCTGAAACTGAGTCTTTATGCTGTGGCCTTGCTTACAGATAGTAGGTTCTTGGATATTTCTGGTACATAGAGTGCCTCTTTAAAGGTCAGTGTATGGCTTTCTTCATTGCTTCTAAGGTTTACTTGGGTAGTTCCTTCTACTCCTGCATCAAGCATTCTATAGTCACCCATGAAAACCTTCTTGATTGGAATTTTTTGATATTGGGGGAAAAGTTCTTTTTGGTGTGTCAAGTGTGGAGATGCTCCAGTGTCAATATACCACATTTGAGAATCCTTGCTTGTGGTCATACTTAGTGCAGGTATGAATCAGCTATCTGAAGTTGTTCAGCATTTCCATATTCAGGCTTTGTTGCTGACTATCTCACTCTTTGAATCACCAGTCTGATGTGTGTTCTTTCCTTTTACAGTAGTTACAAAATAGGCTGCTATTGCCCTTAAAAGGTCTTGTGTATCTTCTTTGTTTGTTGTCACTGCTTATTAAAGCATTTTCTTCTTCCTTCTTTTTTGCACTAGATTTCTGTAATTGTTCATCCAGGAGCCTCCCATATATGTTATTTAAGATCAAACCTTCAGTTCTGGATGTTAGGGCTGATACAAGGCCCTGAAACCTGTCTGTCAGGCTATTCAGGATGGTAACTAT